>PVIY010045381.1:0-19108 GCA_004026745.1 Myrmecophaga tridactyla | reverse complement strand
TTTTTACAACTGTCCTGTAAGTTTAAAATTATTTCAAAATAGAGAGTTTTTTTAAAAAAAACACTTCACATCCACTAGGATGGTTATAATAAAAAAGGTAGACAATAACAAGTATTGGTGAGGACATGGAGAAACTGGAACACTCATACATTGCCAATGGGAATATAAAATGGTGCAGTTGTTTGGAAAATAATCTGAAAGTTCCTCAAAAGTTTAAACATAGAGTTACCATATGACCCAAGAATTCAACTCCTATGTGTATACCCAAGAGAAGTGAAAACATATGCCCGCACACACACACAACGCTTGTATATGAGCATCATAGAAACATGACTCATAATAGCCCCAAAGTGGAAATAACCCTAATGTCCAGCAACTGCCAATGAATAAATAAAATGTGGTACATTCATACAATGGAATATTACCCAGCCATAAAAAGGAATGAGGTACTGACTCATCCTACAAATGGATGAACATGGGAAACATGCTAAGTGAAAGAAGCCAGTCACAAAAGCCTTGAATTCATTTATATGAAGTGTGTAGGAGAAATGGGAAATGACGACTGATGGGTATGGGTTTGTTTGGTTTTTTTTGGCATGGGCAGGCACCGGGAATCGAACCCGGGTCTCTGGCATGACAGGTGAGAACTCTGCCACTGAGCCACCATCACACTTTTCTTTTTAAGTATAAAAATATTCTGGAATTAAATCATGGTAATGGCTGCACAAAATTGTGGATATACTAAAAACCAATAAATTTTATACCTTAAAAGGGCAAGTATTATCATATGGTAATTGTATTTCAATTCTCTTAAATGTGCAAGACATTTAAGAAAAGAAAGATTCCACAGCTCATTGGAGCAAGGACAGTTTCAAAGACTAGTGTGGTTGCCTGGAAAGGATGCCAGAGTCAACTTAAGGAAGCTTCCACTAGCCAAAGGTGGGAAACTTTGAACATCAGTAAAAATAATGACTGTAAGGAGTGAAATGCATCAACTTTATAAAAATCTATAATGTTCCTCAAAATCAAAATAATCTACCAGGAGCGAGAAAATAACTAAAATATCTTCTAATAACCAAATACTGGTAGAACACTGAGGCACTACACACACTGCTGGTGAGTGTGTAAGTTGGTACAACCACTTCGAATGATTTTTTTTTTTTGCATGGGCAGACACCAGGAATCGAACTTGGGTCTCCAGCATGGCAAGCGAGAAGTTACAACCACTTTGGAAAACAATTTAGCATTATCTAGCAAGTGTGAAGACCCACCTGCTCTGTGACCCACAAATCTACTCCTATATATATACCCTGGAGAACTGTGTGCATGTTTGCCCAGGGACACATATAAGAACGTTTGGTAACAAATGAGTGTGACTGCTGAATCATTATATTGATATTTCTGTTGGTCTCCAGTGTCTTGGCGCAGCTAGTAGAAAAAATGAACAATCGTGGAACTGTAACCCATACCAAACTTTAAAAATAAAATATAACTACTTGTTAAAATGCACTCGGAAATGTATTGCTTTTTTGTATATAGGTTATATTTCACAATGGAAAAAGAAAATGTTAAAAAATATTTGAAGAACCATTTTTTGTAAGAACCAAAAATTAGCAACAGCCCTGTTGTCTGTAAACTGTAGACTGGGTTAGTAAATCATGGTGTATTGATATGTCGGAATCCTATGCAATAATGAAAAATCAATTACTGCTATAAAGAATAACTCGGGTGCATAGTAAAAAGAAAAGATTAATTGAAGGAAAAGATCTAAAAGAAGACATAATTAATTCCATTAATTAAAATTCTAAAATGGACTGAACTATTTTGTTTCAAATGAATACTGACGTGGCAAAAGCAAAACCAAAGCAGCTAATAATCCTTTCTATTTAGGATGGTGGGTCCCTCTGTATGTGGCGGGGGGGGACGGGAAAGAGGGGCTGGTTGCAGAGAAGGGGTCAGGAACTGGGGCAATCTCTATTTCTCAACGGTGGTGACTGGGATGCTGGTTTGATTAGCTTGTTAAAATAAACAATTTCTTTTATGCACTTTTCTATATAAGCAATACGTTCCCTCCCCGCCTCCATTAAAAAAAAAAAAAAGGAAAAAATATTCCATGTTCATTTTTAGAGGTTGCAAGAACACAATGCATTTCTCTAAAAATTATTCAGTCACAGGAAAGAATTAAGCCTTTCTCCTGTTGTATGAACAATATTGCATAGTGACCAAACAGGTACAGAGGGAAAGTTCTTCTATAGAGAAGTCTAGCTCATAAATGCAAACAAAATGATCTAGTTAGAAAAACTACCATCTGGTGAGGAGAAAAATGCCAAGGAAATCAGACCCCCTCCTGCAGGAAAGGTGGGGAGGGGCACAGCTCTCCGGGAACCCCATCCCCACCCTCTGTGGGGAGGGCCTGATTTTCCTGCAGACCACGGCACCCCAGCCAGACCAGCCCTGTTCTGAGCAGAGGAAACACTCCACTTGCCAAGCTAACAGGAGGATAAGTTTATTTGAATGTGCTCTGCATGCTATTTCACGTCCAAGATTCAAATGTTCCCTGCGTTCTAGAGGGGAGCCTCCAGGCCTGAGGTTGGCAACTGAGTCCCAGCCTCCACTGCCTCAGCTCAGCTGATCGAAAGGCTCAGAGAGGCCTGGGGAGGGGGCCGGGCGGCGGGGGAGTTAGGGAGCTGGGGCGTCCACACCCGCCCCAGTGCCTCACAGAACTGCCTCCCCCCCATCACCAAGGCACCCTCGTGGGACCCTCCCTGTGCTTCCATCCCTCAGGTGGCAGTTTCATGACTTGACTTTTCTGTGTCAGGGGGTGTTGAAGCAGGAAGGACACCTCTGTGTTTGCCACCTGCCCAGCCCCTGTCCAAGCCAGCTGGCGTGGGGGCGGGAGCAGGGCACCAATGCCCAGTCGTGCGGGGGTGACAGAAAGGCCCACCCAGCCAGTCAGGGCTGATGACAAAGGGGCTGGGAAGAAGGGCAGAGGCAGGAATTCTGGGCCCTGTGGGGCAGGGGGCCTCCTGTCAGAGGTGCCCGTCTGGGGCAGG
Source organism: Myrmecophaga tridactyla (assembly GCA_004026745.1). Lineage (NCBI taxonomy): Eukaryota > Metazoa > Chordata > Mammalia > Pilosa > Myrmecophagidae > Myrmecophaga > Myrmecophaga tridactyla. Next base: position 16,055 of record PVIY010045381.1, on the reverse strand, counting down.
GCCAAGCGGGGCAGGTGAGATGGTAGCCGGTCACCCAACGCTGCCGGCAAGCAGGCGCAGTGGCAGCCTGGTGTCCGATGGAGCTGCTGATAGAGGTGACACCGGATACCCTGCCATGGGTGGGGCTGGAGCAGGGGAGGCTGGAGTGGGGAGAGCCGTGTTCCAATGCCCCAGTTTTAACACACTTGCTTTGGCCCCTCTGCAGCTTTTGCTCACCCCTCTGCAAAAGGGGGTGCTTTGAAGCTGAATGACCTAATCAACCTAAGGGGCTTAGCACCAGCACCAAGAGCGTGCTCCCTCTGCGTGTATCAGCTGTCTTTATGGAAGCTGGGGCTGCTGAGGGCTCTGCAGGGGTTATCCAGTCTTGCAATAGGGGGCTACATGCTGGACAGATCCACAGACTGGAAGTTCCAAAGCGTAAAGGACCAGTCATGTTCCATTCACCCCCGAACGGCCAGCACCCAGTTGTCGAATGAATGCATGAGAGTAAAGCTCTGGACGAGCAACCACTAAGACAGTGTATCAACTAACCAGAGGATCCCAAGTAAGAAGCTGAACTCAAACGCCAGGTCTGTCCCTCCCTGGCTGTGCAACCTCAGGCAAGTTATTTCACCCCAGAACCTCAGCTTCCTCATCTATTAAATGGGAATGATGGAGGGGTGCCCAGGTACTGGTGCGCAGGTACTGGTAGTCTCACCTGCCATGTGGGAGACCCAGGTTCGATTCCCGGCCCTTACACTCAAAAAAAAAAAAGTTCAGCAAATGGTGCTGCAACAACAGGATATTCACAGGGGAAAGAATGAAATGTGACCCCTTCTGCAAAGCATACAAAAAAAAAATGGGAATGATGATCATTAATAAATAGCTTCCTCATAGGCTTGTGGCAAGGCTCAAAGCAGAAAATGGGTATAGAAGTAGAGGTGCTGTCAGTGCCGTTGGCCAGGTGGGGCACCCACCCGCCAGCCACTGCAGGTGCTGGCTGCTTTGTCTGAGGACCGCCCTTGACTAGAGGGAGCTGCCTCATCTGGAGACGCCAGGGCATTATAACCTCTCCCTGGAAGGAGCTCCCAGCCAATGACCTCCTGATAAGGGGGTACTGAGGCCTGGCCTCTTGCTTCAAGGAAGGATAACCCCGTGGTGCTTGCCAGAGCTGGACTTAGCTGAAAGCACATGTTTCCCTAGCTCCTTCCCTGCCCAATGGGCCCCCTCACTCCCTTCTCCCATGGGCCTGCCTGCTATAATGCCTGCTCGAGGAATCCCCACCTTGGGCTCTGCTTCTAGGGAACCAGACCCTAGATCGGAAGTATTCTGTAAACTACGAAGTACTGTGCACCAGTATGGGGTTCTTTTATTTTTCAGGAAATGCCAACGGTAGGAGTTGACAGGTAGGAGGAGGAGGAGGAGGAGAGCGAAGATCTGGGAAAGGACGGCCTGCCCCAAACCATCCCTGCCCTCACAGACTTCATGGCTGGACAGGGGAGACAGACAGGAAGTCAGTAAGATTGTAACATCAGGGATGGATAAGTGCTATGAAGGGCTATAAAGCATGGGAAGAAACGGGGGCAGTTTTAAACAAGGTGGTCTGGAAAAACCTCTCTGAGGGAGTGAGGTAAGCAGAGATATGAACATAGTGAGCCATGCCAGAACTCTGGGGGAGAGCATTCCAGGCACAAGGAATGGCAGTGCAAAGGGCCTGATGCAGGGGGTTGTTTGCTATGTCCAATAAATGGCCAGGAGACCAGTAAGGCCGGAGTGGCATGAGATGACATTAGTAAGATCTCAGAGGGCGCCCCTCCCAGGCTGTTGTAGGACTTTTATGGCACTTAGGGTTTTATTCTGAACAAAAGGGAAGTCATTGGAGAGTCTTGAGTAGAGGAGGGGCGTGATCTGATTTAGGTTTTAAAAGGATATCTTTGGCTGCTGGGGCGAAGGGTGGGAGGAGGCAGGTAAACCAAGCAGAAGCTGCTGGAGTAGTCCAGGACAGTGATGTTGAAGTCTTAGAACCGAGGGCATCAGGGGAGGTGGTGAGAAGTGGTCAGATTCTAGGTATGTTGGAAGGTGGAGCAGAGAGGATTTACTGACGACTGGATGAGAATGTGTCAAAATACAGATGAATCCAACTACCAATTTTCAGAGGGGACAGAGAAACATGTTAAACTGCACAATGGGGAGGCAAACAACAAAATCCAGACTGTGGGCAAATAATGTGGTTTCTCCAACAGAAAAGTTGCAAAGGAAAAAGAAAAAGATGGAAGGGGAAACTAAGGATTAAAAGAGACTGTGCCAGTTTGAAAGGATCTATGTACCCTAGAAAAGCCATGTTTTAATCCTAATCAGTCTTGTTAGATCAACGGTTTCTTCTAATCCCTATTCAGTACTATAGGTTGGAAACTTGATTAGGTTATCTCCACGGAGATGTGGGTATTAAACTTTATTAGATGAAGACACATTCTCCACCCATCCTACATGGGTCTTGATCAGTTTACTGGAATCCTATAAAAGAGGAGACAATTTGGAGAACTGAATCTGACCACCCTTCCCTTCCAGGTCTACCTCCTGCAGAAAAGCCTCCACAACACCCCCAGGCTTTGGGAGCACACTTGCTGGGTGTCCTCAGGCAAGTCATTTAACCTCTCTGTGCCTTAGCTTCCCCTTCTGTAAAATGGGAATAACCTCACAAAGTCACTGAGAGAACTAAATGAGTATCATAAAATAGAGAAAAGTAGAACAGTGCCTGACACATCAGTGGATCGCAGGCCCCCCTGCTTTGCTCACCAGGACCTGTCTCCCCTCTCCCAATCCCCACACGACACCCCAGTGCCACGTACACAATGGGGCTCAATCACCACTTCTGTCAAAGTTCAGCTCCTGTGGTTCTCCTTCCTGATGACTTCACCCCTTTTCCCGACCCCCTAGGTTCTGTTCCGCACGGGAGAAAGGAGCCCATGACATGAGCAGTTAGGAACCAGGCACAAATAAAAATTCTCGAAACCCAAGCAGCAACATGTGACTCAAACACCATCATATCAGGGGAATGCAACGTATATGCTCATTTTTTCGATTTCTAAGGAAAATCCCAGGTATTATCAAGTGCAGTTTTACTTTTTGTCTTAAATAATGATGTTTGTTGAATAAACATGAATAGTAGAGAAGCGGCTGAAATGAAGAGGAAACAATCCTTATCTTTCCCAGCAATCAGCCTCCCCAATACCTCCCCCCAGAGGTGAGTTCTAACAATCAGGTTTGCAGCCTTCTAGACATTTTAAGGCAATTATGAACTCAGAGGTATGTATGCATATTTAAAAAATTGGATCACGCTAAACACATTGTTCTCCACAGTTGCTTGTTTTAATCTATCAATACGTTGTGACCATATTGCCATATTTCCATCCTGATAAGCTAAGCTCCACCCCATTCTTTTCTCTCAGCATCCCTGGCACCTAGAGCAGTGCCTGGCACAGAGCAGACAATAAAGACTCATGACTAAATGAAAGAATGAACAGCTGCCTAAAATCACATCCTACGGAGAGGTTCTAATTGATGTAAGCGGCCCTCCTGATGGATATTTAGCTTTGCTGCAATAACCGTCTCTTCAGAGCCATATTTATACCCTAGTGAGAGCGAACCTGTAGGATAAATCCTTAAAAGTGGAATTGCTGCATCAAAACATTGATAGCTATTGCCAAAAGAGGTCGTGCCAATGTGTTCTCCCCTGACTGATGGAGAGTTCCAGTCTCCCACAGCCCCTGCCACAGGAGGGCTTTGTGATGAGGATGATTTGTATTTCTCAAATGGATTAACCTTATTTAGTGACTCCACCCTTGATCCTTAAGTCTCCTTTTTTCCCACCTAGTCAATGAGAGGATTGACCATTTGATTCTCAGCAGCTCTAGGAAACCAAGATCCACAAATGGGGACCTTCACTCCCTGGAAGATACGGAGGCACAGCTCACAGATGGAAAATTTGAAATATCTTACCAATTTCTAAAATCGGACATCTTCATTTTTTTATTACAAACTTCAAACAAGTATCCATTGAACCCTCCTCAATGCAAAAGATGAGGAGATTACAACCTTTACCCTCCCTCCTTCTCTCCTCCCCTCCCCCTCCAGCCTCGGTTTGTTATATTTTGTAAATAAAAATACAGCACGCCAAGTCAAATTTGGATTTCAGATAAGCAACAAATAAATTTTTTAGTACAAATATGTCCCATGCAATATTGGGGTCCTAATTATACTAAACACAAATTTGCTCTTTATCTGAAATACAAATTTAACTGGACATTCTGTATTTTATCTGGCAAGCCTGTCCCAGGCCCCACCCAATGTTTAAATATCAAGTGATTTTAAAATAATGGCCCAACCTCCCGGTCTGTCAGGTGTCCTGCTGCCACCCAGATGCATCTCCCACCCCCACCCCCACCCCCCCAGACACACTCCCCTTCCCAGCAACTGCAAAGCCAACCCTCCTGGCATTCGGGCTCTGGACTCTCTGTCTCCTGAGAGTCAGCTGGGGCCAGGTTCCTTCTGCCCATCTCCTGGGTGGTGAGACAAAGGCTCCAAGGAAGGACCTATTGCCACAGGTGATGATGGGGTGCTGTGAGCAGCGAGGCCCTCAGTGGGCAGCCTCCTCCTGCGGAGCCCCGCCGAGCCCCGCCCCGCCCCGGGAGCCCTCACCCAGGGCCTGAGGGCTGTGCTCAGAGCTGACCGTTGCAAGCAAATCTGGCGCAACTCTGAAGGGCCACTCTGGCCGCTGGCGGGGCTGACCGAAGCTGCTTTTGAGACAGCATCAGCGCTCCACAGTCCCTCCACCCAGTCCAGCTTCCTTCCCCTGCTTCCCGAAGCTCGGGGGACCACTCCCCATCCTGCACACTGATCCCACCTGGTGGTCTTGCTCCTGGGCCCAGACCTGCCCTAGTCCCCTGTTCCAGCCCTGAGCCTCAAGTCCACCATGCCCCAGACTGGAAACCAGCCTCAAAGTGTCCACAGGGGGGTGGCAGGGAGGCTGTTGGTGGCAAATTATACTCCATTGGCTTTCTGGCATATTCTAAATTTTTATTACTGTGATAATAAGAAACAATAAGGAACTTTTTTTTTTAAGAAAAATGTAAAGCAAAAGCAAGCAGCCCTCCTCCACCTGGCACACCCACTCTCTCCCCATCTCCTTCCGTACCTGGCCCCTCCTCCCCAGGAGAATGAGCCCCCACCCCACCCCCAGCTTAAAGTCCTCCCCTGTCCCTCTGTCCCAGGAGGCCCCCAGCCAGTTTCACTTCTCCAGTGAAGGCTTTCTACCACCAACTCGTTCTTGCTGGGGGTTACATGCAAATTTCTGAATGGTTTCCCCTTCTCCTATTGAGAGAAGAATGATGAATGTGTCCTGAGATTGGCAAGCAGAGAAAGTATACGATGGGACTAACAGTCGTGGGGACTATACTCATTCCACAGGTAGGAACCGACACTGGGAACAGCACACACACCTGCCCTGGCAGGCTTCACAGCCTCGTGGGGGGACAACACTCAAGGCTGAGAGGAAACTGTGTGAGGTGAGAGGCTCCATAGGGGTGCAAGGAGGATGCAGGGGGGTGTTTTGCGGGCAGGGCTCCCAGCCCAAGCCAGGGAAGCTTCTGGGAGGAAGCGATGTCTCAGCGGACCCCTGAGGATCAGCAGTAGTTAGGCATTTGGAGGGAGCAGGAGGGTGTTCTAGGCAGGGGAACAGCTGTTGCAAAGGCCTGCAGGTGAGAAAAGCAGGGCTTATTTGAGGAACTGAAAGCAGCTCAGAGCAGCTGGAGGGCAGAGGGAGGTTGAGAAGGGAAAGTGAGTCCAGATGGGGGAGAATGATGGGGTCACATTAGAGAGACTGTACTTTGTCCTCAGGGCAATAAGGAGCCATTGAAGGATGCAGAGTAGGGATGTGAGAGAATTGGATGTGGATCTTAGAAACATCACCCTGGCTTGTCACAGGGCAGGTGTTCAAGGGGGACCACTGATATGGGCATTATTGTGAATATTCACAACCATCACATTTAATCATGCACATACCTATTACTTGAGGCCAGTACCTCCCTGGAAACGGCCAGCCCCCTGCAGCTAGGGCTAGGAATATAGGTGAAAAGCATGAACTCTTGCACCTGAGTTCAAATTCCAGCTCCACCATTTTCAAACTGTGTGACCTTGGACAGATAACTTAACCTCTCTGTTTCACAGTTTCCTTACCTGTAAAATACCTCATTGGATACTGTGAGGATTAAATGACTTAATACAAATACAGTAGTTAGGGCAGGCGGTGGTACATGGCAAATCCTATGTAATGTTCGTTGTTACTCTTGTTACTGAACCCCTCCCCCTAGGGTTCCCACAGGCAGTCACCTGCAGGCACTGACTAACCCATCCTCCACTTGCCTTTCTCTAGCTCTAAAATGCCTCTCCCTGTAGGCAAAGCCCTCCATTATTAGGGGCCAGAGAAGAGTAACCTCTGGGCTCAATGACAACCAACCACTCTGACCCTGGTCTGGTACCATGCTCCCGGCTCCCTGGAGTTCAGTGCACTGGGAGCCAGGAACCTGGGTGCTCTCTCTAACCCCACTGCTAACCCTCTCTGAGCCTCAGTCTCCTCCTCTGTAAGAGGAGGACAAGAATATTTGCAGATGTCTCATCAGGTATGGCTGTCAAAGAAGCAAAAAGAACTGGGAAAGAGCTCTACATATGTCAACGTCCTTCACAAACTCAGGCCCTGTGGCTTAGCTGAACCCTCGGTGGCAATGTCTTCCTCTGGCCTGGGTTTGCTTATCCATGCAATGGGGTCATGAGATTTGCTCAGAGCTTGTTATGAGGACCCCTGAGGCTGAATATGGCCTTCCCAGCCTCCCTGAAGTTGACGTGGATTTTCTGCAAGAGCCAGGAGGCAGGGACCCCTGGTTTGAATTTAGCATCCCAGGAAGAAGGTGCCAAACCAGTGATCCAAGGACAGCCTGAGGAGGCTGGACCTTCACACCCAGGCCTTCTACCAAACCTGGACCAAGTCAGCACACTACAAACAGGGACCCAAGTAGACCCTCTGGAGCCAGGGGGACGACAGCATGTATCTTCAAGTGCCATAGCTGCCCATCAATTCCAGTCCCTAATTCTAGGGACTAAATGGAACTGTCTGGTTTGGGTTCTGTGGCCCCTGGGGCGGGGGGTGGGGGTGGGGGTGGATTGAAAGTCCAAAAGGAGCTCAACCTCCTCCTTCAGGTTGACAGCCATTTCCCGGAGTTCAAGTTCATTCATTCACTCATTCATTACACAAACATGTACTCGATGCCAGACCCCCGTCAGGTGCAGGGGTGATGGCAGAGATGAATCAGATAGATCACTACCCTGAAGCCACTGAAGGTCTACAGGGTGGCAGACAAGACATAAATAACCAAGCCACGAGACCAACTAGGTCAAGAACACAGGGCAGGAGGGGTGGGGGGATACCCTGGAAGCTGCCTGGAAGGGGGTGGCTTCTGCGTGGTGATTTAGGCATGTGATGGGAAAGCCAGGATGGGGAGAGAACATCCAAAATCACAGACAGTCCTGTTTGCAGCCTGCCTGTGCCCTGGTGCAGGGTGATGTAGGTTATTTATGGCCATGCCCAGAGAAAAAAGTTGCCACATGTGACATCGCATGTGGGGTATAGGGCTGGGCTGGGGGTGGGGGGGAAAGCTGGAGCTTGAACCTGGGTCTTAGAAACATCACACTGCCTGTCACAGAGTAGGTGCTCAAGGGGGACCGCTAATATAAGGTTCTCACTGTGTCCCCCACATCCTGATGACCCTTTAACCTTTCTCATGGCTTCCCGTAAGACAAAAAACAAGGAGAGAGGGCTCCAACAGGCAGAAGGTGGCCTAGGGGGTGGGGGTGGGGGCAGGTCTAGGCGACCGTTTTGCATCTGTGGACCTTTTCCCATCACTTCCTCCACCTCCCCCACCCCCACCCCCATCCCAGCTAAGGGGGAAGGCGAAGGAGACAGAAGAAAATACCTCTAATAATAAACCAGACAGGGCGCATCTGCTGCTGTGTTTCTCCCCAGCCCACTCTGATCCATAAATAGCCCATGCACCAGCAGGCTGGCCCAGCCACCCATTCAGGCTAATATACCCGGAGCACCCGGGGCCCAGGCCCTTGTTTCCCAAGGAACCTATTTCCTACGCCTTTCCAAAGCAAATGCCTCGTCGCCAGCTGCCATCCCGACCCGCTCCTCTACCCCCAACAAGGGGTCCAGCGCAGGGGCACCCTGGCACTGCTTGGGTAATGCCTGCGACCCCCGGCGTCTGCAAAACACCCCTGGCCGCACGCCCACCTCTCTCCACATAACTGCCAAATCCTCCCAGGAAGATACCAGTCCTTGCACCCACCGCAAACACGCACTCCCTGGCCGGACCCCCGAGCCCCCTCCCACCCCGCCCATCCCGGCTCTCTGTCCCAAGGCCAGATCCACTACCTGGGGAGCAGGAGCGCCGGGCACCACCGGCGGCGCCACCGGGCGAAGTGGGGCTTCTGAGACCCGGCCTCAAGCCCGGACGACTTCCCGGGGGAAGAGGAGGATGGCGCGGCTGCCGCCACCGCGTCTCTCCCAGATCTCGCCGGGGCTGCGGGAAGGAGGAAGGTCAGAGCAGAGGAGGAGATCGGGGTGGTGGGGGTAAGGGGAGGGGAGAAGGAGGAGGTGGAGGAGGCGTGCACGGATGAGCGCGGATTAGAGAGGCATTTTTAGCGAGCCAATGACAGCGCGGCGCGGGGCCGCGCGGGGCCTGCGCAGGTGGAAGCGCTGCGGCTGCTGAAGAGGCAGCAGGGAGCTTAGCTGGCGGGCGGGCGCCGGCTTCCCAGCCCGCTGCCTCCTCCCGTGGGTGCTCCTGACGGGGTGGTGCAGGGAGACTGGGAGCACCTCCCGTCCGTGGGCCCTGCTCCTCCCCAGCCTTCTCTTCGGGTGCGCTCTGAGCCCCGGGGTGTCGCTCCCCTCCTCTCTTTGCCCTTTTCCCACCTTCTTGGCCTTTCCTCTTCCCCTGTCTGCCTCTGGCCTCTCCAAATCCCTGAGTCTCCTCATAAGTGCAGGTGTTTAGGGCTGTGTGTAGGTTGGGTCTGTTGGGGGTGGGGGAGGGGTGAAGAGTGCTCTGGAGTGACTGACGACCCCTCTTTTTCACCTTCCCCCTCATTCCACACCCCTCCATCCAGCTTCGCCAAAAGTGCCCTGTGGATCCATGGACTGAGTCACTATCCCACGTGCCCTCGTTCCAGCCGGCTGTCACCAAGGCAGACTCCAGGCCATCTTCTTAGCACTTTCGCGGGGTGCTTGGGGCCTAAATGGGGATCCCAAGGGCCTACATTCTTTCTGCCTTGAACCCTGAATTCTTCCCAGAGCCTCGTCTGCAGTGGGGAGAGGTTCAAGGGGCGGGTGTTTCATTTAACACCTGTCTATGGAGGACCAACACTGATGAGGAGCTGGGCTACAGCAGAGTACCAGACAGACCCAGTCTTTGCCCCCAGATGGTCCGCATCTGTGAAGGAAGACAGATGTTAAATATGACAAATAGTGTATACTGTATATCTTAAAGACCCTAGTTTGCCACAGACCTCACCACTCCCTATTGCATAGACCTGAATTAGCCACACGTTAATATTTCCTGCCCTCCCTCTCAGCACCTCCCTTGCCAGAGGCACTATATATAATTCAAGACCCCAGTGACCCAGGGGAATGCCCAAATACAGAATCCATTAGTTCAGTAAGAATTCACTGAGCATGACTGCGTATTAGGCGTTGGAGCCTAGAGGAATTCAACACGTCATTGGGAAGGCCAAATGCCACTTCATACACCAAGCCTGGACAGGCCCACCAAGTGACCGGACAATGTTCTGGAGAAGCTCAGAGGGCTCTGGGTGAGCGCCACTGGGGGAGATTTCCTGGAGGGCACAGAATTCTGATTGCACAGCTGGGATTCTGATGACCTGTTAGAGCAGGAGGTGGGGAAGGGTTATTGGGAAAGAGGGCACTTGGCAGGTGGCTGGGATTCTGGAGCACTTCTGGACACGCTCTGTGCAAGGGATGTCTTGGTGTCCAGGGCTGCTGAAGCCCACCCTGCTCCCAGCATCTCCCCACCCTGGAATTGTCCGTTCACCCCAGGAGGAGGGGCAATGATCACACAGGGGTAAAAGAGCACAGACTTTAGGCAGGTGCTCGCTTGCTGAGTGGAAGTGGGCATGTTACCTAACCCTCTGAAGTTAAGCCTCGTCATCTTAATAGCTGTGTGATCTTGAACAAGTTACTTAATTGATCGCGCCTTGGTTCCCTCTTTTGGAAAATGACACAGCAATAGCACCTACGTCAGAGGTTGTCTGAGGTTTACTTGAAACAATCCAGGTGAATGGCTTAGCACTTAAGTGCTCAGTAAACTTTGTTGTATTTATTATTATTAAGATTATACTTGCTTCATAGCATTAAAATTAGACAAATCATATAAAGCACCTAACGTAGTGCCTGGGACATAGTAGGTGTGCAATAAATGGTATCTATTATTATCATTAATCACATGCATCCCCCAAATCTCCATTTTTGGGATCACCACGGTGCTGTGAAATCCCCCCCATCCAACAGAACTTACTTAATATAAAGAGGCTAATTCCCCAAGAGGCTCTTAAAGTCAATCTAGGATGGATACTGGACTAAAATATTTGCCCTTCCCCTGTGAGTACATTTGTCTGGGTCAGTATGTGATCAGGGGCTTTGATGGAGATGGACTGGAGCCCAGGACGAATAAGTTTTGAAAAGACAGTGAAGTCCAGAGCCCAGAAGGCTGATTGATGGAGAACACTCAGTGTCCCTTTGCAGCCACGCAGTTGGTGGAAGATGGTAAAAGTGGGAAGGGAGCATTCAGAGGTAATGGGGTTGTAATGGAGAAGGCAAAGAGAAGGCAGAAGCTTTGAAGGCAGAAGCTGGAGCCCCCTGAGACAGTTGTGGGGAGAACAATGATTAGAGAAATGATGGAGAGGGGGTGAGGGAGCAGCCAGGCTCGGTTTACTTTCTCTGATGTTTTTATTGTGGGTGGAGGTGCATGGTCTGGAACCGAATCCGGGTCTCCTGCATGGCAGGTGAGAATTCTACCACTGAACTACCCTTGCACTGCCCACTTCCTTTCATGCCTAGAGGTTGAATTAAGACCTTAGCAGCCCCAAGCCCTGAACAAAGTAGAATAGAACAACCACCCCACCCCGACACACTTACAACGTGGCTGCCCATGTATAATCCAAGATAAAATGTTATTTTGGGAATTAGCACAGTACTTCCATGCTTCCTAAAATTAAACTAGCTTCCTTCTAGATTTTCTGATTGTGAAACTTGTGTTCATCAAAGCTGTACTATCTCTCATTCTCTTTTAGTTTTGCGCCCCTGCCCAGAGAATAAGACTTTCACCCCATTTGCACAGCACTTTTCACTTTTCAAAGAGCCTTTCATCTCTTATCTCCCCCACAACTCACTTTTCTCAGTTGCATTAAGCTCTGACCAATCTCGGGTTCCATGGCACTTTCCTTCCCACCACAGGCTCCAAGCCATCCCTCAGTCAGAAGTTTCCTCCATTAGACCCTCTGTGCCTCACAGGGCAAACAGGCAGGCACAGCCCTCCCCAGAGTTTTCAAATACGAGTAAGACATACAGGACATACAGCCAGGAGGACAGACAGGCACTGAATATGCGTGTGAAATGAATAAATCAATGAATGAATAATGTATCTGTAATTAATATTGCATGTTAAGCCTGGGAGAGTTGTGAGAAGAGGGAAGGCTTTGGATTCCCTTTTGTTCATCCAACATGAAGGCTTCAAGGAGGAGGTGAGGTTTCAAAGAGTTTCTCTATTCTCCCCACATCTCTAGCTGGAAAGAAATGGCAAAGTTCATTTGGGCAGAGCAGGATTCTGAAGCCCAGAGAGGGAAAGTGAATCATTCAAGGTCACACAGCACATCAGTGACAGAGCTGGTGGCTAAAAACGGATCTCCTGACTCCTGGTCAGGTGCTGTCTTTGAGCGATTCCTCTCCCTTCCCTGCAAACCTGCATGGAGGCGGGGCAAGGAGGAGCGGGAAAGCGATTGGCTCAGTAGCCCCACAATGTTTTATTTTCTGAGCTGCCTCTGAGCAGCATGCACAGAGGTGAGCAGGACACCCCCTAGGGACAAAAGCGTTTTAAAAAGAGCCTCACGGTCTCTTCTGCCCTCGCTTGATCCTCCTGTCAGCTGTCTTCACACTTGCAAATTGGGTTCCATCACCTGCCTGGTGGAGCAAAGGCTGTTGCCAGCTGTACCCGCAATTTGGGAGCCAGGGTGTTTGGAGTCTTGGAATTGTGGTTTTCTCTGTCCATGACTTATGCAGGGAGCTAAAACTGTCCTGAAGATGTATTGTCTTGACAAGCCCCCTAAGTTTGGGATGGTTCCCAATCAGGACCAAGGCTCAGACTGCTCTCTCCCTCTCTCTGCCTCTCTCTCCCTCAATCTCTCTCTCTCTCTCTCTCCCTCTCTCTATGAGTGTCTCTATGAGAGAGGGTTCACCCTGGGACAAACACAGAACACTTTCCCAGGGCCAGGCACTGTTCTAAGTACGTCACACATATATTATGGAGTAAGTATAATTATAATTCCATTTTATGGACAGGGAAACTAAGACTGAGAGAGGTTAGGAAATGTGTCCAAGGTCAAGCTGATAAGTGATGGATCTGGGATTCAAGTCCAGGAGTCTAGTTCTAAAAGCCACGCTCTTAATCACACAGCTAGGAATAAATCAAACATTTATTGAGGGTTTTACTTATGTGCAGGAGAATTTTACATGCATGATCTCCTTTAGGCACTATTATCCCATTTTATAGATGAAGAAATTGAGGCTCAATGGGTCACTTGGTGTTCTAGTTTGCTAGCTGCTGGAATACGATATACCAGAAACGGAATGGCTTTTAACAAGGGGAATTTAATGAGTTGCTGGTTTACAGTTCTAAGGCCGAGAAAATGCCCCATTTAAAACAAGTCTATAGAAATGTCCAATCAAAGGCATCCAGGGAAAGATACCTTGGTTCAAGAAGGCCGATGAAGCTCAGGGTCTCTCTCTCAAGTGAGAAGAAGGCACATGGCGAACACAGTCAGGGCTTCTCTCTCGGCTGGAAGGGCACATGGCGAACAAGGCGTCATCTGCTAGCCTTCTCTCCTGGCTCCGGTTTCATGAAGCTCCCTGGGAGGCGTTTTCCTTCTTCATCCCCAAAGTTCTCTGGCTGGTGGACTCTCTGCTTTGTGGTGCTGCAGCATTCTTTGCTCTCTCTCTGAATCTCTCATTCTCCAAAATGTTTCCTCTTTTATAGGACTCCAATAAACCAATCAAGAACCACCCAAATGGGTGGAGACATGTCGGCCCTTAATCCAGTTTACCAATCACTCTTGACTAAATCACATTATTCAGGGAGATGATCTGATTACAGTTTCAAACATACAGTATTGAATAGAGATTATTCTACCTTTATGAAATGATATTTTGATTAAAACATGGCTTTTCTAGGGGGCATACTTCCTTTCAAACCAGCACACTTGGTGAGGCCCCTCTCAAAGTATAAAAAGGGAGGAAATTTGAGACTGCCCTTTGGATAATCTCTCAGAAACATGCTGCTGTGGCCTGGATACCATCACCACTTAGTGGCGTTATACCTTAAATGCAGGCAGAATTCCTAAGCAGACATTTGGCCTTTTTTTTAATGTAAATTTTATTGAGATATAGTCATACACCATATAATCCATCCAAAGTCTATAATCAGTGGTTCACAGTGTCCTCGCATGGGTGCGTTTTCATCACCATGATCAATCTTAGGACATTTGCATTAGGCCAGAAAAAGAGATAAAAAGAGAAAAAAGAACACCCCAAACATTCCATATCCCCCGTTCCCTTCCTTATTGACCCCTAGTATTGCCTTCTACCCAATTTAGAGGCATACAATAAAGATAAGTTAAGTAAGGCAGTGTAGTATTGTCAAAGATGGATAGATAGATCAGTGGAACAGAGTAAAACAAGCATGAGCAAATGACTCTTTGTTTACTATATAGCTGTACAATTATTATCAAAGATCAGGGCTGCTGGATTACAGCTCAACAATTTCTGGCATTTCTTTTTAGCTATTCTAATACACTAGAAACTAAAAAGAAGTATCTATAAAATGAGTCAGTTGTCATAATCATTTGTTAAATCTGAATTTCTCCGTTACACCTCCTTCTTCTCATTTAATCATTCTTTCAATCTTCAGGGATATCTGGACAATGACCCTTTTAACTTCTTCATGCTGGACAGGGGTGCTGACCTTATGGGGTAGAGGTATGAGACTGGCTGATTTTCTTGTAGAGGCTGGTACCTCTGGGTTTCAGGGTTTATCTGGTATAGGAACAATCTGGAGACCTCAAGGTTCTGAGAAAATAAACTTATTAGATAAAACATTTATAGAGTCTTAGAGCCCAGGGTAATAATCTTCAGAGTTTTCAGAAATACTGTTGGCTGGGGCTTGGCATACTATGGCAATTTTGCAATATCTGGCTGAAGCTTGCATAAGAATAACCTCCAGAATGATTTCTCGACCCTATTTAAATCTCTTTCCCACTGTAACTTTATTTTGTTCCATTTCTTTTCCTCCTTTTGGTGAAGAAGGAATATTCAATCCCAGGATGCCAGGACCAGGCTCATCCCTGGGAGTCATGTCCCACTATGCCAGGGAGATTTATACCCCTGGAAGTCAAGTCCCACATAGTGGGGGAAGGGAGTGAATTTACTTTCAGAGTTGGCCTAGAGAGAGAGAGGACACATCTGAGCAGCAAAAAAATGGTTCTCTGGGGGTCACTCTTAGGCATGGTTGTAAGTAGGCTTAACTTCACCATTGCAAAATTGCTTCATAAGGGCAAGCCTTAAAACCAAAGGCTTGGCTTTTGGCTTATTAAATTGGGAGTCAGTCCCTAATGCTTGAGAGAATATCAGGAATTCCTTAAGTGGGGAAGATTAATAATTCCACAATTTTCCCCAGTTCCCCAAGGGGGCTTTGCAAATCCTTTTTTATTTTCTGCCCCAAATACTCTGAAATGTATAACAAGATTTCATTCCCTATTCTAGGTTCCATGTAATTAGGTTATTTAGATAAATTGATCAGACGGGTTAAATTAGATAGTGTGCTACAGAAAATTTAAATTTTGGAACAAATAAACATCTCTTCCTTTGGTCTCACACAGAAGTTGAAGTTTTAAAATACAGACAATATCATCCTTTAGTTTGTATTCTGATTTATCTTAGTCATAACCAGATCCATTCATTCATATCTCTAATTGAAGTCTGATCTCTTTTTCACCTTCTTTAACAGTTGCTGTATGGAGCAATGCTGACTTTCATAGCTGCAGAACTCGAACTCTGAGTCTCAGGTCTCACACAGATACCCAGAGTCCCAAGTAATACAGGTTATACACAAAGAGCTCAGCATCTCAGAATTTAGAAATAACAGTTACAACTCAGCAATAGATATGCCTGCTGTAAGAGCTTACAATCTAGGAACCTTTACCGTGAGCCCTATTGAATATTCTGTACTCCTTAATCATTGATTGCCTAAGATATTATGTCTTAAGTCCAGTACAGCACTAAGATTACAGAAGGATCTCTAATTTTTTTTTCTTTTACAATTTTCCAGGGCTTTCATATATATTGTCTCATTTCACTCTCACCATACCTGATATTATTATTATTATTATTATTATTATTGGCTTAAGCAATGTGAAATTATTAGCTCACAGTTTTGTGACTAGAAGTCCAAAATCAAGGCATTAGCAAGGCGATGCTTTCTTCCCGAAGTTCTGGTGCTGGCTGCTGGCAATGCCTGGGTTTCCTTGGCTTATTTTTGCCTCCATCACATGGCAATGTCCTCTCCTTTCTCCACCCTGTATTATCTTTTTTTTTTATAAACTTTTTTATTAATTAAAAAACTTAACAAAAGAACATTAAAATATCATTCCATTCTACATATACAATCAGTAATTCTTAATATTATCAC
>PVIY010045380.1:0-19115 GCA_004026745.1 Myrmecophaga tridactyla | reverse complement strand
TCTTTCTTTCTGATTTCATTTATGCCCCCAGCCCTCCTCACTCTATCAATCTCACTCCTGTCTTTTCTTATCTGTCTGTAGTGCTCCCTTTAATATTTCTTGCAGAGCTGGTCTCTTGGTCATAAATTCTGTCAGTGATTATTATCTGAAAATGTTTTAATTTCCCCCTCATTTTTGAAGGACAGTTTTGCTGGATATAGAATTCTTGGTTGGCAGTTTTTCTCTTTTAGTATCTTAAATATATCATACCACTGCTTTCTCTCCTCCATGGTTTCTGCTGAGAAATCCTCACATAGTTTTATTGGGCTTCTCTTGCATGTGATGGAATTCTTTTCTCTTGCTGCTTTCAAAATTCTCTCTTTCTCTTTGACATATGACAATCTGATTAGTAAATGTCTTGGAGTATGTCTATTTGGATCTTTTCTGTTTGGGGTATGCTGCACTTCTTGGATCAGTAATTTTATGTCTTTCATAAGAGATTAGAAATTTTCAGAGTACTTTCTTCCGTTAGTGTTTCTCCTCCTCTTTGCTTCATTTCTCCTTCTGGGATACCCACAACACATATATTCCTGGGCTTCATGTTGTCACTCAATTTCTGAGTCCATGCTCATATTTTTTTTTTCCCATTATTTTCCCTATATTTTCTTTTGTGTGTTGGATCTCAGATTCAGTCCTGTGGTTCACTAATCCTATCTTCTCCTTCTTGAAATCTAACATTGTAGGTTTCCATTTTTTTTTCATCTCTTCTACTGTGCTTTTCATTCCCATAAGTTCTGTTATTTGTTTTTTTCAGACTTTTGATTTTTTCTTTGTGTTCGCTCAGTGCCTTCTTTATATCCTCCCTGAACTCATTGATTTGGTTTTTGATGAGATTTTCCATGTCTGTTTGAACATCCTGAATTAGTTGTTTCAGCTCCTGTATCTTATTTGAATTGTTTGTTCCTTTTACTGAGTCATATCTTCAGTTTTCCTAGTATGATTCATTTTTTTGCTGGCATCTAGGCAATTGATTGCCTTAATTAGTTTATTCTGGAGATAGTTTTCAATTCTAAGTAAAAGACAGGATTTTCTTGCGGCATGGCTTTCTTTGTTTTCTATCTGTTCTTTGACATTCAGTTCAGCTTATTCTAGACCTCTAGCATAGGTTTTGTTTAATGGATCATAATTTTTCAGTTCTTGTTTTTGTTTCTTGCCCTGCCTAAATGGTACTTCTTTTTTTTTTTTTTTTTTAGGAGGGTCTACTTAGATACTATAGACCCAGGTCAGATTTTTCCAGACCAGACAGACTTCCTCTCAGGAAGGAAGAGTCACCTGCATCAGTTTTCCCTGAGGGTGAGACCCAGCAGGTTGATAAACTTTCCTATGAAGCCTCTAGACTTTGTTCTTTTCCTGTCCTGCCCAGCAGGTGGCACTTGTCTGTCTGTGGCTTTCCACCGGCGTAGAGTGATGCCGTGCCTTTAACTTCAGCTGACCCTCTCTGCTGTTGGTGTGATTCAGACAGTGGAGAGGTTGTAAGCTGGCTTTTAATTGCCTCAGTTTTCTAGTTCCTGGGGCCTGAATTTCTTGAGGGAGGGATTCCACCTGAACTGGGTACCACACCTCACCTTGGCAAGGCGCAGGCTCCAGGGAATTAACTGGTTTCACCTGACCAGCTCCATTGTCTCTCAGACAAGCTTAATTCTGACCGTGCCTGGGGCAGTTGAGTCTGAGAAGCCTCACAGTTCTATCTAATGAGTTGTTAAGTAGTAGAAATGAAGCAAAAATAAAAAAAAAACCTTTTCTGAGTTGGTACGTTGCCCCAGGTTTTATTTGTCCCCCATTTTTTTTTAGGGTCTAGCCCTATTCAAGTATTCTGTACTGTCTGATCCAAAAACCCTCTGTTTTTTTTTTTGTTGTTGTTCATTTTTGTTTTCCCATCAGCCCTACCCCCTCTGTGCTGGGGCAAAAACTCCTAGTACCCCTAGCTCTTATTTGAGGTTTATCTGAGCTGGTGGCATATTTTCAGTAGTCAGAATTTGTTAATTAATTTGTTAATTATTTCCAGACTGGAGCTTGGTTAACCTAAACCCCTGGGGCTAGTAAAGTCTCTTTCCCTTCTCCACCAGGAACTAGGTGAAGTTTAATTATACAGCCGGATTTAGAGAGGTTCTTAATTTTAATTCACATTCCTGTGGGCGTGAACCCATTGTAAAAAACATCTCTTGAAGAGATCTTAGTTTTAGTTATGGTGTGGCCCAGCTGTATGAGGTTGTGTCATAACTCAGATTACTGGAGGGTTTATAATGTGAAAGAAACTGGAAGCCAGAGTCAGAGAGCCAAAAGTCAGTAGAACCCGGAAGAGAAAGGAGAACACATCATCCTGTGGTGTTTAGTCAGGGATATAAGCCAAGGAACCCTAAGGATTGCTATAGCCAGCACCAGAATGTTAAAGACTTTGGGGAGAAAGCATCACCTTGCTGACATCTGGATTTTGGACTTTAAAAACTGTAAGGCAGCCCATAGTGTGGTATTTGCCATAACAGCATGGAAAATTAAGACAATTTCTTTAAATGAAAATATGAAATTGTACATTAATTTTAAAAATTTTTATTGATATATATTATATATTCATATACCATGTAATCATCCAAAGTGTATAATCAGTGGTTCACAATATCATCATGTATAGCTGTGCATTTATCACAATCGACTTTTTTGTGAAAAATAACATATATACAAAAAAGTAATACATTTCAAAGCACATCACAGTAATTAATTGTAGAACAGATTTCAGACTTAGGTATGAGTTACAATTCCACAATTTTAGGTTTTTACTTCTAGTTGTTCTAAGATACTAGAGGCTAAAAGAAATATCAATATAATGATTCAGCAATAGTACTCATTTGTTAAACCCTACTGTACATTAACTTTTAAAACCAAAATTTTCCCAATTACAAGGGTAGGGGTGGAAGATAGAATGAAGAAAGGAAATAGTATGTCTTTAAAGAGTCAAAGGATAATACCATGAAAAAGTCTGGTTAACATTAGATGATTAGAACTTTCCAGTGATTAGAATTGTCCAATTAGGAACTTGAGCTTATTATAGTGGTGTGAACTTTCTCTCAATGGAACATTTCAGACAAATATAAAGAGGACCTTTCAGAATTTTGTGGTGGAAGATTTTCATTGTTTGGAGGTGAGATAACATGACTTCCAGACATTTGTCTAAAATTATGTAATTTTTAAAATATTAATTTTGAAAACAAGCTACATATTTACAGGAAATACAGCCTAAGAAATGCTACCTTTCTGCATTCAAATTGTACCTATAGATATTAATACTTTATACAAAATATAGCTTCTATGTTCTAGAAGTGTAAATTTTAAGAAAGCAAAATGTGCTTTTTTTATGTCATAATCAACAAAGTCATCATACCTAAATTTAAAAGAGGATTATAAGTTAAAAATAAAACATGGTATTATGTGGGTCAGCGCACCCTATAAGAATCACAAACAGTAAGGCTGAAGTTTTCATGAGACAATAAAAGCACTTAATTATAATATGAAATTTTGACTTCGGTTTTAACAGGAGCTGGATGACAAGGTAAGCATAACTACAGTCATGGAAACTGTTTTTTCACTTCCTCAAAGGACTGAGCTTTTTCAGAAACATCTTCCATAAGAAAAAAATTATAATTTCCTATGGTCAGGAATAATGAATTTCTAATATGGAGTCTTCTTGTTTGAGTAAGAGTTTTTATATTGACTCTTTAATAGAAAGAACTCCTAAATTTATAGGGTTACAAATATCAGTATGACTTCTGGGGGTGCGCTAAATGCAGCTTAGAAGAAGAAAAAAGCATGAATAAGCTTCAAAATATTGAGACTAATAATGTGTATTACTGTAGGCAAGGAAAACAGCACATGAAGAATTTGCTTTTTATTTCTGGAACAGAGCTAGCCTAGAAACTTGACAAGAATTTTAATCATATTGTGGAGGAGAATACTTGATAAATACCTTAACAAGAATGCTTGTAATGTTATTTTGTTTGATTATGTCTATTTGTTGAATTACTGAATCTTTAAGAGCACTCTATTGGTGTCTAGAAGTCATTAGAAATACATCTTGCAATTTCTGGGTTGTAATTTCTTTGCAATAATCTGACATAGTAATTGGGATTTATATAGAGAGATTTAAGATCCAATCTAATACCTGTTGAATAAATAGTTCTCTGATTTAAAATTATTTTAGAATATTGCTACTTTAAGTTTCATATAATTAATTTGATAAATAAACTTTGAATTGAATTAACTATATAATTGAATTTTGTTATATTTATTTGAGCTGTGCTGTATAAATCACATAAAAGCTGATAGGATGTATTTCCTATTTTATGGTTGTTATTTCTGTTTCTTGGCAGTCAAAAATTCTATTGTAAGTCTAATTGAAATAATAGTAGCATTTCAATATAATTTATTCTGATTTATAGCTATAAATTCTTGCTTAGGAACTTTTTAAGGTCAAATAATGTTTCCAAATATAAAATTGATTCCTGTAACAATGAATTTTTTTGTCAAGTTATTTCCTGGCATGTTTGACTTTTCAAACCCTCAATAAATATTTGCAATTCTATACTATGGGCCTGTTTTGGGGCAAATATTACAATTATATTCTTTAGGAAAGATTATTTCTCTGAATTAAATGGAGGGCATCTTGGTAAATGTTCTGTATCTTCTTGTGTCTTCCATGCCCACACCCCCAACTCATTTTTTTTTTCCCTAAGATAGTTGATATTTCATTTACTTTTATGCTATCTTCCTGGCTTATGAAAAATTAGATTCTGTTTTATTTCATTGGTTTGTCTTCTTCAGACATTTTTTATTGATAAACTATCATTTAAAATTGGTTTTCTCTATGTCTGAGCATCAAGAATAGGGCAAATTTGCTATGATACTTTTTCTTATGTTTAGTTACACAATCTTCTGATTTTTTTCTCTTTTACATTCTTTTATAAGCAGTAACTTGATTTCTGTTGCTCTTTAGTGGAGAAAGAAGAGGGTGGGGCATGGTATTGGGGGTACAGTGAGGGTCTACTATTGATCACACTTGGCTTCTAAACGTACTGGAAGACAAATTCCTTTTGTAGAATTGGATTATTTACAGAGATTTCATTATGCTTCTTAACTCAAGTGCCTTATTTTCTTTGGATTTTTAGATTTCTTGAATTTCTGCAAATAGCATGAGATTGATGGTCTACATACAAGTAGCTACCATGTCTGTTTCTCTCCTGGGAAGGTGATCGTTTAAATGGAAAAACATATGAATTTATTCTAGTCTGAAATATTTACTTTGAACAATAATTTCTAAATGCATCATGGCCAGATTTGTATTTTGGCCCAGAGTTTTTGTCTTTATGTAAATGAAGTGTTCTCTGTGTTTTATTTACATACATATCTTTCCCTACCCTATATAAATCTTCTCTAAAACGTGACATTATTAATTAAATATTTGGTGCACTTTCAAATTGCCTTTTGGGTTTTAGAAACGTTTCTAGTTTTTTTATTTGCTGCAGGAATTGAGTCATTATCCCAAACCTTAAGATTTCTGTACACTAAAGTATTAGTCATTATTTGAAAGATAATTCATTAAAGCAACATGTAATATTAAAACAGCAGACAGATTTGGCATGGTAGAAATCAAAGATAACATCTTGTGGTATCAGTTTGAAAAACAAATGACATCTATGAGCACTGAGAACTGCTACCACAACTGCCTAAGTATACCTTTTAGGTTGATACATTCAAGTTCATAGATGTTCTAGTTTGCTAGCTGCCAGAATGCAACACCCCAGAGATGGATTGGCTTTTAATAAAAGAGGATTTATTTAGTTAATGATAGCTCTTTAGAGGAAAGGCAGCTAACTTTCAACTGAGATTATTTTTTATGTGGGAAGGCAAAGGGTGATCTCTGCTGGCCTTCTCTCCAGGCCTCTGGGTTCCAACAACTTTCCCTGGGGTGATTCCTTTCTGCATCTCCAAAGGCCTGGGCTAAGCTGCGAGTGCTGAGATGAGGTACGCTGAACTGCTTGGGCTGTGCTATGTTCAGCTCTCTCATTTAAGCACTCGCCAATTAACTCAACTATCATTCACTGCAGCTGGCAGGCCTCCTAACTGACTGCAGATATAATCAGGAACAGATGAGGTTCACATGCCATTGGCTCATGTTCACAGCACTATAACTAGGAATCTTCACCTGGCCAAGTTGACAACTGAATCTAACTACCACAATGGAGCACCTTCATTAATTTCTTTTATCCTTTCAACAAAACTGTAAACTAAATTGTATATTTTGTGTAATCATGGGCAAATCTTCTAAATTGTTTGAAACTTCATTTTAGAATTAGGTTTTCTGTTTAAATTTAATATTTGATAAGACAATTATCCAATAGGGCTAAAATGAGATAACTTAATTACTCAAGAAACATTTACTAAATACTGACATTGTGGGTGTTACTGCACTGGGCATAACAAAAAGGCATTCTGTTGTTTTGGAGAATTCCACTCCAATATTTGTTTAAAAAAATATATGTTTATATATTGCTTCACTCTCTCTTTCTCTCTCTCTCTGTTGGATGCTGAAAAAGTCAACATAGGGATGCCCTTGAATGGAAGTTACAGGACAGGAACTTTATCATTTCCTTCACATGTGAATTTTTAATAGTAAACTATACATAATAAAGTATTTAAAGTTTCATGCAAAATTCCGTGTGATGCAATGGAGGGCAATGCAGGAAATGAAGCTAGAGCTATAGTTTATGTAAATCTTTGAATTCTATTTTTAGAACCTTGGTTGGTTATATGCTCAGTTTTGTGTGGGGCTTTTTTCTACCCCTGCTGTCCAGGTTTACTCCATTTATAATTTGTATATGTTTTTCTCTCTCATCAGATAATAAACAACTAATTGTTTATTAATATCTTACCTATTCACCTAGAAATAAAAGAATATTTCCCTAATCGTCAGTGTTTGAACATCTTCAAGTGCTTTAAATAGTGCATAATATTTTCCAGGGATATCAAATGCTTTGAAAACATTGCTTACATATAACCTACTGGCTAACTGTCAGTTAACAATGGAATCTTTTTTTTATTGCTGTGCCTCTCACAGAGCCAAAAACACAGTGGCCTCTGAATACATTTTGGTGAGCAAATGAACACAATTAATGTTAATTACATTTTTGTAATTAAATTGCATTAAGGTATCTACAAGATAATATTGAGTTGGCCTAGTTTCAGATACCAGAGATGCATAAAAGTAGTGAAACTATGTTTTAATAGTAATTCATAATTTAAACTTTTCACCATTGTCCTGGAATGGCCCTGGGCTTGGTATGACCACTGATGGAAACTTATAGTCTTCATTAGAAATTTTAATGCAGCCTAGCTGGATCAAGTGAATGAAGATTTTGTAATACCCAGATTTTAAAAATTGAAGTGCATAATAAACGTGGATGCAGTGATTGGAATAGGAAACACTATAGTCCTTTCCTTTTCTCTTCTTTAGTCCCCTAGGAACAGGTGCAGGGACAGCCTGGAGAGAATCCCTCTAATGCAGAAAGAGCCAGTGATTAGAAAGAGTTCTGTTCAACCTGACCTTAAAGGCCTGGCCTGTTTTAGGGTATGTGAATGGAGGAGGAAGAAAGGAGGGGCTGGGAAAAATCTGAAAAGCATTTAAGATAATGAAGAGCAGAGCCATGGCTCAGCAGCAACCCTGCAAATTTCGGGGTTCTTTGATTGTGTCAGCCCTTCATGCTAGAACAGGGGCTTTTCAAACCCTGGTGCTTTGATTCTAGAAGTCAAAGAAGGGGAACAGTTTCAGATAGATCATTCCTCATGCAGGTCCTATGCATCAGAGAGGACAGTCCTAGAAAGTGTGATTCTTCCAGTTTTTTACCTTTGGAATATCTTTGTTCTGCTTCAATAATTCAGTAAGAAAACACAATTAAATATTTCTACAATACAAATTTCTTTACCCTTCATCATATCAGATAATGATAAATGACCTCAGAACATATTTTCTTGACTTTTCACTACCTCTAACCAATTCATGCTTAAAGCCAAGACTTTTTTTTTATTTTGAAATACTGTTTATTTTATATATTGGTCAAAAATTCATCAATTCAGTGTTCTGATTCTGTGTTCAGGTTAAATGCACAATATACACAAAATGCTACATATTCAGGGCCTTGTTTGCTATGACAATGAAAGTAAATCCATGTTTTTAAAACTATTTCTAATGATTTTTTGCAGCCTCATAATTTTTAGATCTGATTATATCATCCATGTCCTTCATAATGTAGCTGAAAAAGAATTCACTTTAGCAGTTGAAGACATGGATCTGCCATATTCTTGTTAGTTTATTTGGGCCTTCATTATATATTTTCTAAAGTACATCCAGGGTTGAAAATCACTGTGTCAGAAGTAACATCATCTTTTAGGATCATTACCTTGGGCCAGGAAAAATCAAGGCCCTGCCCTCACTGTTCAAGTACTTGAAATAAAGTATTTATTTCATCCATACTTTTGCATTTTGCTCTATGCTTTATTGTTTAACAAAATTCTCTAATCACACTTCTATGAATAAAAATGTTTGAACACACTCCCAAGGGATATCACGGACAATAATTATTTATAATTTATTTAAATGAACTACTATGTATACTATTATGTATATGTATAAAACAAATTAAAAAATAGCAATTATAAAAGTTTGTGATATAGCATACATCGAAATAAAAACACTTA
The DNA here is from genome assembly GCA_004026745.1 of Myrmecophaga tridactyla. Lineage (NCBI taxonomy): Eukaryota > Metazoa > Chordata > Mammalia > Pilosa > Myrmecophagidae > Myrmecophaga > Myrmecophaga tridactyla. The sequence goes on along the minus strand of PVIY010045380.1, from coordinate 10,334 downwards.
ATGTTTTCTTTCTGCTACCCAACAGATTATCTTCCATGGACTCTACTCATTCATGCCTCTCCCCAATTATGGAAAACACTGATGTAAATTCACCACTGAACACAGTATAACAGAGAAGGACCGAACACAGTAACCAACAAATTAATCTTTGTTGTGTGTGAACAAGTATGTGCAGATTAAGTTTTTTAAAAATATTTTTATTGACAAATCTTCACACACATACAGTACATACGTGGTGTACAGAGGCTCACAATATCATCACAGCAGTTGTGTACTCATCACCATGATCATTTTTAGAACATCTGTATCACCCCAGAAAAAGAAATAAAAAGAAAAAAGGAAAAACTCATACATACCATACCCCTTATCCTTCCCTCTTTTTGACAACTGGTATTTCAATCTACAATTTATTTTACTCTTATTTATTTGCTTTTTATCCATATATTTTTTGCTCATCTGGCCATACCTGGATAAAAGGAGCATCAGACACAAAGTTTTCACAATTGTTATACAACTTTCAAAAAGCTGTATAATGATACAACTTTTACAATGTTATACAATCATCTTCAAGAATCAAGGCTACTGGAACACAGTTCAATGATTCCTGGTACTTCACTCCAGCAACTCCAATATACCATAAACTAAAAAAGAATATCTATATAATGCATAAGAATAACCTCCAAGATAACCTCTCGACTCTGTTTGAAATCTCTCAGCCACTGAAACTTTATTTTGTCTGTGTTTTCACTTCTTTCTTGGTCAAGAAGTCTTTCACAATCTTATGATGCCAGCTGCCGGCTCATCCTAGGAGTTCTTTCCTACATTGCCAAGGAGATTTATACCTCTGAGAGTCATGTCCTACATAGGGGGAGGGCAGGAGTTCACCTGCTGAGTTGAGAGCCAAGTTTTTGATTCAGATAATAAAAAGACGACTGCAGAGGATAATAAGAACAAATAATAAGGGAAATATAAATTGTAAGCATCATTAAGATGATCTTATCTGAAATCTAAGACATTCGTAATGAACTCACAGCTACTCATTCCAAAACAATGAGATTTTACTGTTATTTAAATTCTAAAATGCATAGGCTAACAACAGTTCCATTTGATTTTTTTTTTTTTTTTTGCATGGACAGGCTCCGGGAATCGAACTCAGGTCTCCAACATGGCAGCTGAGACTTCTGCCACTGAGACACCATTGCACCACCCCATTTAATTTTTTTTATCACTAGAAGGTTGGTAATAAGACTGGTTTGTATTTTTTCTTAAGGGAGATCATGGCTCACTTCCAAGAAAAATATAAAAAAGCTATGCTAACTTAAATAACTAAAACTGCAGTTTGCTTTCAGAATGTGTTTTATGTAAAGTGGGTATATGAGAGAGAAAAAGAGAGATAATCAGAGGAAGAGTTTCAGAACACAGGCTAGTGGAGACGGAGTGATTTATTTATTTAAACTTTCATTGTCTCTCTACTCTGCCAGAGGATAAACTTGGATTAGGCCCACATCTATTTTGTTCACTGAATATACAACAATTTCAGCAGAGCTGAGCATTATAATATGTGCTCAATAAATATTTTGTGTATTTAAGAATTATCCCATTTAATTCTTTCATCTTTCAGATCCACAGAGATCCTCTATCCTCACTGGGGACTGTTATTGTATGGAACATATTTGCAGCATTTGGGATATATTTAACATATGTATAAAAATATTCATTGTTTATATGAAATTCAAATTTATGTGTTTTATGCAATATTTGGAACAAATTTATTTAAAAAATTCATTGATTATCTGACATTCAAATTTAACTAGGAATCCTGTATTTTTATTCCCATATCTGTCAACCCTTCCCATCGGGTAAAAGGGAAAGAACATTGGGCTGACCCTTATCATGGAGCGCTCTACTCAGGGTAGCAATGTAAGTCATCTTAACTTCATGTATCCTATCCATGGCAGTACGGAGGAAAAAGAGCCAGTGGAGCAAGTGCAATTCCAGAACATCTAGGGGTATTCTAAGTCTAAGGCCACAGGTCATTGATTCCAAAAGGAAAAGGAAAGGTATAGAAGTGTTCGGATGGAAAACGAGAGGGTCAGAGTGCCAGGCAGTGATAAACAGTTGAGAAGCCTCTAGAATGAAGTCTTTGGTCTTTTGAAGCCCAACTTTTTTATCCAGTGGAGATGTTAGGTCTTGCTTAAAAGTGCAAAGATGGGAGTAGGGGTTCTAGAATAATAGCCTCTTTTCCAAAGCCTAAAAAAGCAATACAAAAACAATAACTGTCAGTGAAGGGATTTGATGAACTAATTCACAAGCTTTATGCTTTTCTGGTTGATTCCTAGTAAAGAAAGGAATCTACAATAGGATTTTAGGTATTCTTAGATATTTAGGATATGTGCCTCTTGAATTATTCCACTTCTCATATATCTATTCATTTATTCATTCACACATTAATCAAATCTTATATCAGACACTATTCTGGACCCTCAGAAATAAAGCAGGCATACAAGACCCTTTGAATCTATATTTTAGAATAAACAGATAGTGAGTTGGCAAATAAATTATTTCAGATTGTGATAAATGTCTTGAAGGGAGTAAACAGGGTGATATAAAAAATAGCAACTAGTTTGGGTTTGGGGAGGGCTACTTTAGGGACTCCTCATGGAAAACCCACTGAGGGGGTGAGACTTGAATTCTTTTTTTTTTTTTTTGCATGGGCAGGTATGGGGAATCAAATCGGGTCCCTGGCATAGCAGGCAAAAACTCTGCCTGCTGAGCCACCATGGCCCACCCTGAGGGGGTGATATTTGAAAAGAGTCTTGAGGAATGAGAAAGTAGTAGCTATTCAAAGAGCCAAGAGAAGAACACTGTATCAAGAGAAGTGTTCTTGATACACTGTAAAGCCTATTCACTTAGAAAGATGTCAGTGTCTTCAAGGACAGAAAGGAGACACAAGTGGCTGGAGAGTAAAGGATGAGACTGGCATGGTAGGCAGGAGCCAGATCATGGTTGGGCCTCATAAATCTCATATAAAGCTTTGATTTTATTCTAACTGCTTTGGGAAGGCTTTGAAGGATTATAAGTAGAGAAATAATATGATTTGATGTTCTTTAAAAGATCACCTTGGCTGCTGTGTGGAGAATAAATTGGGTGCAGAAGAAATAGAAATGGAGACTGTTAATTTTGTGGACCATTGCAGTAAACCAAGTTCAGTAACAGTGGTGACTTGGACTAGGGTAATGGCAGTGATGAGTGAAGTGGCTAGATTTGGGTTTATTTTGGAGAAGAACTGATAATTTGCTGATGGGTTTTAATTAGGAAAGAGGAAGAGTGAAGGATAAATACTATAGGTTTTACCTTGAGCTGTTGGGTGGTGTCATTTGCTGGGATGTGAAGGACTAGTGGGTAACCAAGTTTGGGGGAATCAAGAAATATTTTTGAATGTGGTAAGTTTGAGATGCCTATTGGTTATCCAAGTAGTGATGTAATTTAGGCCACTGGCTATTGTGTATGAATCTCAGAAAAGAGGTCACAGCTGGAGATAGAAATTTGGAAGTCATCAGCATATGGATAGTGTTTTAAGGCTTGGAACTGGATGAGACCATTTTGAGAAAGAATATTGATAGAGAAGAGAAGAGGGTTGTGGACTGAATTCAGAAAGAAAAATGTGAATAAAGACGGAGGGAATGATTAGCTATGTAAAAATCAGATGAGCATTTGGGTGAAAAAAGAAGGCAGAAAAAAAAAAAGGCAGAGAAGCTTCCACTGTATAGCAGCATGGAAACCATTAAAGACCTAATCAAGAGTATTTTTTTTAATGGTAGGACAGAGAGTCAGAATGGAGTGGATAAAAGAATAAATGGGAGGTGACAAAGTGGTGACAGAAACTAGTAATGTTTCTTTGGGTTATGTTTTGATGTAATAAGGAGGAGGTATGTGGAGCAATAGCTAGAGGTAATATGTGGGGCCAAGGAATATTTCAGAAAAGTTGGAGACATGAGAGCTTACTCCAATAAGATGGAAGACATTGCTGACAGTGAAAAGAGAAGAGGATTAGTATGGACATGGAAATCCTTGAGAAGAGGAGAGGGATGTGTTCCATAGAACAAGACTCTTCCAATTTGCTCACTCAGAAAACATGTTTTAAGCATCTGCAATAGGCCAGGTATTGCGATAGACTGATTGAGGATACAAGGATGAAGTCTATTGCTCAGAAGTGGTCACAATGTAGGAACATATAAGTAAAGGAAAAGTTAGGTGCAGAAAGAAATTATAGAAGTTATTTGGAGCCCTTGAAGGAAAACCTGTGATAACTTTCTGAATGACGGTAGAGCTATTTTGGCTTTCTTTTCTATTGTTTGAAATATAGCTTCAATCCCTTACATTTTTTTTTTTGGCATTTTTTTGATGAGTAACTAACTGATGACTGACTTGGCATTGGCAATTTGGAAATATTCAATGTTTAAATTTTAATTTTAAAATGTGCTAATGAAAACCACTAAGCTGAGCTATGATGCATGGAAGATTAGAAGAAGGATAATCTGCATCTTAGATTCACTCGTCTTTGTAGTTCTAGTTTGTTGTGTCAAGTTTCAGTTTCAACCTGAAAACGGCAAGATTCTACCTGTAGAATGCCTTTGAAATATCATTTCACTTTCTTAAGTTTCTATATTATAAATGTTTGCTTACTGCAAATTATTTTAGTAATTTCCCAATTGTTTAAACAGAGGGAACAGCTATTTATTATGATTATCGTAAAGCAGAGAGTGTGGGCATTTTTCAATTGTCAGTTTCATTAGCATTAACCTTTTTAGACTGTCTCTGATATCTGAAAAATCTTTTTTTCAGCCAGGTCAAGGTTTCTCTAGGAAGAATTGCAGTTTTGCCCTTTTGTCCTTATCACCCTTGACTTTTGCCTATATTAATGGTTGGAACATGGTCCCATCATCTTTCAGACAAGCATCTCTCAGGCAGAGATTGGCGTTCCTCCTCCTCTCTCTGTCCCCTGAGTCTAAAGATCAGGAATTCATTGGTCCAGTTGATGGGATGTATATTTTCTAAAATTGCTCCTATTTGGTCTCAAAGAGAAGATCAGTCATTAATACATTTTGAAATTTACCATCACTCCTTAATTTCAAAAGATGCTGCTCTAGTAATATTTCTGCAACAGATACTTTATGACCACAACAGGTGTGTAGATTTTTATTCCATGCTAGATAGACACCATGATAAGCTACTGGCCAGCACACTAGGTTATTTTCCTAAGAACAGGCACCAGAACCATGGTGATCAAGGCTCTGGCTGCTTCTCTGGAGACATATTCAGAGCAGAACCTCCAGTGTTTCCTTCTCATGACATCCTGGCAAACAGTGATTGTGGATAATAAGGGAAGCTGAAAAATTATATACCATTTCCAAGGGTATTTTGGGTTAATTGGCATTAATTCTAACACAGCCATCCTTAGAAATGAGTCAGTTTAAAGTCTCGATCTCTCCACAGAACCCAGAGATTCAACAAGAAGTAGGTGATTTTAGGTGGAGGGGATTAATTGTGAGTTTAATGTAACAATGAAGGAGGAATCATTATGGACAATTTGCCTGCCTTGGAGTACTGAATGATTGGTTCTGCTTTCCCCATGATTCATAAATCATGTGCACTAGTTTTGATACTATAGTATCCAAAGAACAAAATGCACTTTATGCTATTCTCTACCTGTGTGATAATTGTTGAGCAATCATCATTGCCTTACTCAGGGCAAAGTTCAATATTATAAAGAGCTGAGAACTTGTTAGATGTAGAGTACCTCAACTTTCCTAGCTATAACCTTCTCAAATATTATTGTAGATTTATTTATTTCCATTATTGCCTTCTAGATCCTTATTTCTCTCTAGTTTTGTGAGGTCTGTATTTTCCAGATCTTTGCCATTCAAATCTTATCTAATTTTGATACTTAATTTCAAGTACTTGTAATTCCTTTCTAATGCCTTTATTAGTATTCTTTCTTAATATTTGTATATTTGAATAATCTGTTCTTTATTATTTCTAGATTTTTAATGGAAATGCAAGAAGAGACCCAATTTGAACCTCTGTAGACATCTTTCTATTGTTTTACCATTTCTTTGACTATAACCCAATATTTCTATTATTAATGAAAATTTCAGTGGCTATAAAAGTGTTCATTTCCAAACTAATTTGAATTAATTTTTCAAAGTTTATGGCATGATATCATAACCCTAAAATTTCACAGCAGTTCCCAAAGTCTTAAGCATCACTGTGTTTGTTAATGATTATATAAATAACTTTTAATTTTGCATATCTGATCTCCTAGTTAAGCTGTTTTCTTAACTCTGAGACTCAAATGTTCATAAAGCAAATGTCAAGCTGAAATTAATATATTTAGAAATAAGCAGCAGGATAGCAAAGTGCAGTCATAAATAGCTAAATGCCAACTGGGAAAGACTTCCTGGCCTATCAGTACTGAAAGACCACTAGAAATGCTGAGTTCCAACCTTGCTAACTTGTTTATGTATATGATGCTGTCTCATTTGGCCCAAAGCAATGCTTTATTTTCTCTAAATTACAGACACATTGAAGTACAAGACATTCAATTTAAAATGTGTGCTACTTTTATGCTTGATTAATTATTAGCTTATACTTAGCTTAGTGTTCAGTGTGGGGACTGCATGAGCTCAGTGAGATCCATCAATTCCAGTAGAGATGCATAATAAACTTGTACTTTTTGTATGAAGTGCCAGGAATAATACAATAATAATATAATATTGCAGATTTTAGTTATGTTTCTTTGGATTTTGACTGTTTGGCATCAACTATAGATTTGGTTACTAGTGATTATTTAGAAACTGCATCTGGATCAAGAGTGTCAATAAGTTTGGTCTCTTGATGCTTCAGTCAGTAATTTTCAAAGTGATTAAAAAGGGGATGGATTTTAATTCCCCTTCCTTTCTTTTTAATTTGTTCCCCAATAATTTGATTCCCCATTCAGATGATCTGGAAATATTCCCATCCTTAAAAGTGAAGCATTAGCCAAGCATTCTGTCATAATAAAGATGGCATGATTTTAGAATACCACAACATAAGAGTGAGCATATTAGAGAAATGGCCCTGTTATTTAATCCTGAAAGAAATAAGGTTTGGAGGGCAACTACTCCAAAACCAAAGTCATTATCAATTTGTAGGTTTCCCCTATTTGAACTGGTTGCAAATCATCACATTTACATCTCTAGACATATATTTTGCAATAAATTTATTTTGATGTTTCTGAGATAAAGCAATTTTCTTGGAAGCTGTGAGTGTTTTATTGAAAAAAGGTGAAACAAGATGAAAAAATGGGGGGGATTAGGAAGTACAGATATTGTTATCTGAATATTTCTACAGGTGAAAAGTAGACCAGCTTTACTTTAGGAGCAGAATTCTGGAGAGTCCATCACCTACTTCTCCAATCAGGGACTATCCATAATTACTTTTTTAGTGAATGTTGGGCATTTGTTTGGCTTATCTCTTCTTCTTAGGCAAATATCTTTGTTAAGCTCCTTACTTTTCCTAAAAGTACATAAGTTCTAGTTCCATCTTGAACAATTGTTAAAACTAAAGCCTACACTTAAGTAAACATTTAGTTTAGATGCACAGTATGTGTTTTGTCAGAAGATAATCATGAACTGTTGCTCAATACCTTTGAAGAAGTTAATTGAGAGAAACAATATATAGAAGGGAATATTAAATGCTATAAAGTCCACTGAATCAGTGATTATATATACAGAGAAAGATAGACTCCCTGTATTAGTCAGGATAAACTTGCGTATACTGCAGTAATAAAGGACCTTTAATCTTAGTGATTGCAACCACAAATTTTTCACTTTTTGCAATAAATATCTATTTTGGGTCACCTGGGACTTTGCTCCACATTTTCTTCTCTCCAAGATCGGGGATAAAGAGCAGCTTCCATTTTGAGCATTTCCAATTTCATGGTTTTGGTAAAAGAGATATATAGAACTACAAACTGGTTCTTAAAGCTGATGTTGACAAGTGACGCATGTCACTTCTGTCTGAATTTCATTGGCCAAAGTATGTTAATCTGTGAATTCTATACTGTAGGGATGTTTAAGCCTTCCCAGAGAGGAATATTGCAGAAAGAAAAAGTTAGAATATTTGCCAAAGAGAAATACCATTTCTCATATTACCCTCTGGAAATATATCTCTTTAGAGGAAGATGTTTTTCAATACTAGATTCCAGTCACTGAATCTACTATGCCCCCACAGGGAGCATGGCCCCTTGCCAACATATTAAGAATGATGTTGTTACTCTAGATATGCTGGTTTCAATTATTTGGCTAATCAGACCAAGTCAAAGCATGTATTCACATGTACAATTTCTCCTTGAGCATGGTATACGTCATATGTACTCACACCCCAATGGTCGAAGCAACTCACATGACTAAACCCAATTCAATGGGGCAGGGGTATATAATTCTTTTCAGTGAAGGAAGAAGTGAATAATTGACTTGTAATCTACTACACTATCTTTAGCCATTATTTGTCTTGTTAAATTTTGATCACTTGTCAAAGAAAGACTAAGCACAGTTCTTCTAGTTCCTCACAAATAAGCATTCAGCAAATATTTGCTGAACAATCACTAGAAGGCCACATGCAAACATGTCGATTACATAATTCCCCCAATCCCTGAAAGTTCAAAGATCTTGTGCTGACATTTCATAATCATAGGGGCATTTATTTCAATTGTCTGCCTCCTTATACATTCTTTCTTCCAATTGAGATGGAATTATTGTTTTTCTTAATTTTTACCATTTATAAATTGTTTGATTTATTTAAACAATTTACAATCTCTATCCAAGGCAATATTTTCCCCCAAAATATTTCATATACAAAGAGAACAGTATTGGGGGTTAGGCAGATCTGATATTAAATTCTAACTCTGTCGCTTTTTAGTTTATGAATCTTGGTAAGTTAACTGGTCTCTTTGAGCTTCATTTTTTTGATCTAGGAATTGGGTGAAATACCTACATCATTTGGTTCCTGTGAAGATAAAGTGAGAATATTTGTAGGGTAACTAGTATAGCCCTTAATATATATGTGTCTTCCTCTCTAAAACTACACAGCTGAAGAGAAAATAGAATTGGGTATCTTTGTGGAAAAAATGTTGGAACAAGTTGAACCAGAAACACCAACTGTGATAATTTTTTTTTTCATTTGGAAGTGTTACATTTCCTTCAATATAACCTGAGAAATTATGAAAACTTAAATCTCTTTTGAAGTTCCATTTCTGATACCCTACAGGAGAAAGCAATTTAGTGAAAAATTGTGAGCCTTTCTCCAACTTTGATATAAAACAGCAGAGATAAGTAAATGGAGAGCTTTTTGGTTGTCGTTCTATAAAAAAGATGGCCATAGATAATCTCTAAAGTAGTTTTCAACTCTGTGACTCTATGGACTATATATATATTTATATATACAAAGTCTTCATTAGTTTTGCAATGGCTTTAAAGCCAGACTATGCCAAATCAGAAGCCATTGTTACATATTCATCCCTTGATGTAATGAGGGCCATTTCAATAACTACTTTGACTGCCAGCTTCAACAGAGTGAGAGAATACTGATCACCCAGAACTCTCTAATGCTATCAATTATTTCCTCATTAAGTGATGTTCTAGTGATTTTGCTATTTTGTGATTTTGCTATATCCCTGAGGAAGGGATAGGTTCTGCTATAAGCCTGAGTTCAATTCTTCTATTTCAAAATGGCAAGCCTAGTAGAACGTAACAGGAACCCCAGCTTCTGTTTCTCCATCATATTATAGAAACACATCAAACTCTTAGGTACAAAATATGAAATAAGGACATTTCCTGAATGAGAAATGGTGTCCTCGTGTTTATTACGGAATGAAATATAATATTCAGGATTGCAACTGGTATTTATGGAAAGTTGATTTTGTTTTCTTAGCTTAGGTGATCCAGAGAGCAGGTATGGTAAAAATGTGAGGGTATAAGAAGTGGGAGAAGAATAGGAAAACAATCATAATTCCTTTGGCAGGTTGTTGCTTAGGTGAATCTTTTGGTATGACATGGATTTCTAGACTCTGCCTGTAAAGCTATGAAAATGAGGAGTCATAATTTTCCTTAAACATCAATGGGTATATGTGGGAAATTCCATGTCTTCTTAGTGATTTATAGGAATATCTCAGTTTGTTTAGACAAGGAGAGGGAGAGAGAGAGAGAGAGGGAGAGAGAGAGAGAGAGAGAGAGAGAGAGAGAGAGAGAGAGAGAGAGAGAGAGAGAGAGAGAGAGAGAGAGAGAGAGAGAGAG
>PVIY010045379.1:0-19116 GCA_004026745.1 Myrmecophaga tridactyla | reverse complement strand
GGTGACAAGCAGTATTAGGTGGGTTTTTTGTTGTTGATTAGCAATATTTTCCTCATAATATTTATTATGTTTGTGCTTGAAGAGCCAAATGCATCTATTTCCAAGGCGCCTTGCCTGCTTAATTAAGTTTTTCACTGTCATTAGGAAGAGGCCTTATTCATAAAATTCAGGCTTTACTAGCCACACAGCTGGATGATATATGTTTAAGTTGAATTGTGGCCCTCCCCCTGTTTTACAGATTTCAGTAGTAGAGCAGAATAAGAATTCAGAATTCGGGCTCTCCTCTGGTCACTAGAGGACACTCAGCTTCTGGCATCCACAGGCCACACTGTAAGTGAAATTGGGGCCCAGGGACATGGAACAGTGGTTGTTCTTTGTGTAAATATCGCCATTTATAAGGAGGGAGTGAAGTGCCAGTTTACAGAATAAATGCTGATTTAAAAACCATGTATCATCTTTGAGAAAGGGGTAGAGATGCAGAAAAACATCAAACGCAAAAAAAAAATGTACTCGGGTTGAGCCAAAAATGATTGAAATGACAAAGAAACATACTCCTTGAAGGGATCTGTTGTTAAAGAGGATGACCAAATGCACAAGCCTTGAACACAAGGAAAAACCGTACCCACCCTTCTCTCTTGCTGCTTTTCCCGGAATAGCAAGATAATATGCATTCTCAAGCCTAGTTACCCCAGGCAGGGGTTAGTCACCCTGCACCCTGGGCTAGCACCTGGTTCACAACTTCTATTTTATCACCATCACTGAGAATTATGTCTGACTTAACTGGATAGGTCCTCAAAAGTTTAATTTTTAAGTTTTTAAGAAAAATTTCTTTTATCGTATGTGTACGTGCAGCGGACTGGAGCCTAGCTGGTGCTCTGTATCTTCTGTGTTTTTTGCAGTGAAATCATCAGTTAGGTAAAGGATCAAATCCTCATTCCTCCTTCTTCCCAGAATTGCTAAGGTGGAAGGTGTGGATAAGACAGGTCCTGTGGCAAGGAAGGAACTTTCGGTCTGAATACACTGGAGCTGGTTTCTGTGGAGAGTCTGTGAATTTTCAACTCCTCATTCTGAGAGTTGAGAAAAATAGGATATGAAAATTTGCCTCTAGTTTTTTTTTTTTGTATCCTGTACGGCAAGGGTCACATTTCATTCTTTTTTCACGTGAGTATCCCTTATTGCAGCACCATTTGCTTAATTTTTTTTTTTGCTTGTTTTTTCATTTGTTTGCTTGCTTGTTTGTTTGGGAACTGCTTGGGCTGGGAACCTAACCCGGATCTCCTGCATGGCAGGCAAGAATTCTACCACTGAACTACCCTTGCACCCCCATTTCTAATTATTCTTTAGCTGAGAAAATTAGACACCTGGACGGATCATTTGAAATAGCAGTTTATTCTGATTTTTAGTATTCTCAGTAATCTGATACTATGCAGTGTGTTGCATGGGGGGGGGCGGTGTACATGTAGAATCCAATTTATTGCTCACAGGTATGAATTTCAGGGGATCTGAGTCCTCGAAGGCACTAAATGCCAACACAGGTTTTTGTTATCTATAAGACCACCATGCAGAAGGTAATCGGCGGATTAACTACGCAGAATTCTGTCTCTTCTCCAAGAGTCCTGGCCCCCAAGGGGCATACACTAACCACAAAGGGTTTTGCTCCCCAGCTGGGATGACCCTCTAAAGGTCTTGAGTAGGAGGTATACAGGAGTAACGGAGACAGGACAGAGTAATGGAGTTAGGGCAGGGATGCTCCCAAAATATTTTTTTAAAAAGGAAAAACGTAAAGCCAAAATAGGTACACTTCTCCGGGCCCTCCTAGGTACCTGGGCCCGTGTAGGTCCCCTTACAGTCTGCACGCAATCCCAACACCCCGAGAGGCAGGCAGCATCCCGCCCTTTGCAAAGAGGTGGCGCGCCTACTCGGTGAGGGCAGAGCCCGGGGGAGGCCAGCCTGCCCGCGCGGTGGGCTCGGGGTCAGCAGGCTGGGAGCAAAGGGGCCGGAGGTCGAAGCTGCCGGTTCAAGAAGGCTCGGCCGGGCCGACCTGGCCCGCCTGGGCTTTGTTCGCAGAGCCCGGCGCGGACCGGAGCGCGGGACCGGCTTCCGCGGAGCCCGGGCGGGGGCGAACGGCGAGGGACGCGGGGCGAGGCCGGTGACCCAACAAAGCGAGCGGGCGCCCGGCGGGAGTGGGTGGGGCGCCGGCGCCCCGGCCGGCACTCGCCCCGGGTCCGGTCGGCGGCAGCCCGCGCCCGTCCGCAGCGCCTTGGCCGAGGGTGTGAGCGCCGCGGCCGGGCCCGAGTCGCGGGGAGGCCCGGGGTCCGGGTACGTCGTGACCCGCGAGGCCGCCCGTCCGCCCAGCCCCCGGCGTCCCGCCCCGGCGTCGGGCCTCGCCCTGGCCCGCCCCCCCCGCCCGCGCGCCCCCGCGCCCCCGCCCGCGCCCGCGCGCACCCAGTCGCCGTCTCGCGCCCGCCCGCGCGTGCCCGGGCGCCGGCGCGCGCCGCGTCCATGTAGCCCCGGCTCCCGGGAGACCGCGGAGGAGGGGGCGACCACAAGATGGCGGGTACGTGCCCGGGCTCGGCGGCGCCGCCTCCCCGCTCCCGCCCTGCTCTCCGGCCCGAGTGCGGGCGGCCGGGCGGGCGGGGGTCCCGGCGCGGAGAGGGGGCGCCTCGGGGAGGCGGGGGGCGGCGGCCGTGGGGGGCGGGGGACGCCGTCGGGCGGGGCGCTGACCGACCTCTCCTCTCCCGCCCGCAGACCTCTCGCTGCTGCAGGAGGACGCGCCGGAGGACGCGGACGGATGTGAGTGCAGCCCGGGCGGCGGCGGGCCGGGGGGCGCGGGCCGGGGAGTCCGGGCCGGGGAGCCCGGCCCTGCCGTTGGGGGACCGGCGGAGGGCGGGACGCGCGGCGGGGCGGCTCGCGGGGGCCCCGCGGCTCTGCGCCCCTCACGCCCGCGGGCTTCGCCGGGCCCGGGTCGCGGCCCCTGGCGGAGGAAGGAACGGGTGGGGCGGAAACTCGGGGCGGGCCCCGGGGGCGCCTTCCCCGGCCGGGGAGGCGGGAGGCCCCCGGAGGTCGGTGCAGGCACGGCCCTGCGCCCCGACCCGCATCCCCGGCGGCCCTTCCCCGGCCTGGTTTGGTTTGCGGATTTACAGAAGGTTGGAAGGGATGAACTTCCAGGGGTGCAGGGAGCACGTTTCTGGTGCGAGCGCTCACACGCCGCGCGGAGACCCTTCGGCGAGAGCATTGCATCTCATCTTTGAGGACTTGAAGTTTGACGAGTTTTGATTCTTTTTATTCGGAGAACCCTTTTGACACTGTTTCCAGAGTAGTGTCGGAAAGTTTAACTTTTTTTTTTTTTGTATTCAGAAAGGAATTTTTCACTTTGTGGTTTTCCAAGCATCAGGAGATAATCTGGGGCCATGGGCGAAAAGACTGAGAGAGCTAAGTGATTCTGTAGTGAGAGAAGTCAAAGATTACAGTTAACTTGAAGCAAATTATTTCTATTCGTGCTGATTTCAAAATAGTGAAAAATAAAGTCATCAGTTTTGAAATGCATATTAGGAGTGAAGTGTGTGCAAAATGTACCAAGTGCCCTGGTACATAAAATGGTCACGGAAATCATATTGTGAGTTGAGCTGAGAACCATGGTAAAATTTAGGATATCTGCTGGGGAAAGTCTGCCTGATTCTGAGATTTACTATGGTTAATAAGGATGTCAGTGATTTCGAGAGAGCTGCAGTTTGAAATCTGAATACTGTGTACTCCATCCTTTAGGGTCCCCAGATATGGCTCCCCTTATCTAAATTAGGCCTCATTTTAAAATTTCTTTTAAGGAAATTTAATACAGAGATGGATTCTCTAAAAAATTATTTTTAAAGTGAATGATCCAAATTGATCTTTTGCTAAGGCTGGTGCTTGTTTGTTTGTTCTTAATAAACAGCTCTCCATAAAGTGATTAGTACTCACGCAGTGAAAAACAGATTTTACATTTCATTTAAGGTTTTATCTTAGGCCACTTACCTGCTACTGAAGAGCTTTGGATATTATTTAAATAATAATACAACAGATACCTGCAGCTGTTGATTTTAGGTATCCTGCAAGGTTAGGCTTGGAGAGGTGGCTCTGATTATGTGCTCCCTAGATGTACGGGACTTCTCGTGCTTGTATTCAGGTTCAGAATTTGTAAATAGAAGATGCATTCAACAAGTCTTGTGAACATCTGGAGCAAGAATTTCTTAGCACTTAACTGTTTTCATTTAGGGCCAGGCACTCTTGAAGGATGAGTTGTAGTCTTCGTTTCTTTCTTGACCCTTCAGGAGCACAGTCTGGAGGAGAAGGCATACCTGTAAAAAAAATTCACTTCATGAGCATCCAACCTTTTGCTGGGTCCTGGAGATAGAGCACTAAATAGGATGGTAACCGTCCATGCCCTCTAGTGGTTGACTGGCAATTTTAATGTAAGTGCTCAAATGAAAGTGTAAGAGGCAGTCGAGTATGGTAGTTAGTGCCAAACTAGTGTCTTCAGATTATGGCATGCCACTTGGGGCAGACTTTGGACAATTAACTTAACCTCCCTATGCCTAAGGTTAGTCATTTGTGAAATAGGCACAATAAACATTACCTGCCTGATAGAGTTGTTAAAAGCTTTAAGTGAATTAATAATAAATAGTAATTATTATGTAACTGTTTGCTATTATTATGAATAAAGTGCTAGGAATCTTAAAGTAAGAGTGGCAAAAGAAACAGTAATGTTGAGTATTTCACTACAGGATTAATATATTTATAAATGCTGCTGCTAATGCTTGCACTGAACCTTTTTTTAGGTTCGGTCTGTCAGTTCCCCGGGCATTTTAATTTAAGATTGAAATCGTAGCCATGTGGACACACAGAGAGTTCATTTGTATATTTTGTAATTTACTGGAAGGTTTAAGAGTAATGGCTTATTTTTTCAGGTGCTAAAGTTTTGCAGGTGGCATCTTTGCTAGGAATATTCAGGAACAGGCATCTTTGAACCTGTGGTCGGTTGAAGGCTGCTGCCTTTTCTTTCTTCACTTGCCATCTCATGTGAAGGGGAATAAGAAGGAAATCTGGCAGCGTTGTCTAGGGAGAGGGCAAGATGGTTGTTAGGGGAATGGGAAAACTTGAAATTGGGAGGTGTGAACTTCCTGGAGAGATTGGAGAAGGACCTAGAGGTTATAGAGGGAAGGGAACTTGGAGTGAGGCTGGTTTTATGAGCATGAGTTTTTCCATCTCAGGGAACACTAGTTCAGAGGCCAGCCTCAGTTAAGC
Source organism: Myrmecophaga tridactyla (assembly GCA_004026745.1). Classification (NCBI taxonomy): domain Eukaryota; kingdom Metazoa; phylum Chordata; class Mammalia; order Pilosa; family Myrmecophagidae; genus Myrmecophaga; species Myrmecophaga tridactyla. The sequence continues at coordinate 13,836 of PVIY010045379.1, read as the reverse complement.
TAGGTCCAGGTCAGCTCCTGGCATGGGAGGAAATTTTTTTCTAATCAAGCTCTAGAACCTTGGTTGCCTTTTCTAAATGCAGAACCTAGCCTATGGTGGAAGAGAAGTGAGGTCATTTTGTTCAGGGAACCTGTGAGTATGAAGACAAGGAGAGGCTCAGATGGCTCTAGATCTGGAAGGGGTCCTTTCCACACCCACATACCTGTCTCAGGCTCCTGTTTTAATAAGCCCCCCCCCTTTTATGTTTTAATTTTTTTTAAATACCAAAAAACACCAAACGCAAGCATTCTTAACTTTTGATCATTCCGTTCTACATATATAATCAGTAATTCACAATATCATCACATAGTTGCATATTCATCATCATCATCATTTCTTGGAACATTTGCACTATCAGAAAAAGAAATAAAAAGAAAACAAAAAAATTCATATATACCATACCTCTTACCCCTCCCTTTCATTGATCACTAGCATTTCAAACTAAATTTATTTTAACATTTGATTCCCCCATTATTTATTTTTATTTCATATGTTCTACTCATCCGTTGATAAGGTAGATAAAAGGAGCATCAGATACAAGGTTTTCACAATCACACAGTCACATTGTGAAAGCTATATCATTATACATTCATCACCAAGAAACATGGCTACTGAAACACAGCTCTACATTTTCAGGCCATTCCCTCCAGCCTCTCCATTACATCTTGAATAACACGGTGATATCTATTTAATGTATAAGAATAACCTCCAGGATAAGCTCTCTACTCTGTTTGGAATCTCTCAGCCATGGAAACTTTATTTTGTCTCATTTCACTCTTCCCCTTTTGGTTGAGGAGGTTTTCTCAATCCCTTGATGCTGAGTCTCAGTTCATTCTAGGGGTTTTCTCAGTCCCCTGATGCTGAGTCTCAGCTCATTCTAGGGGTTTTCTCAATCCCCTGATGCTGAGTCTCATCTCATTCTAGGATTTCTGACCCACGTTGCCAGGAAGGTCCACACCCCTGGGAGTCGTGTCCCACGGACAGGGGGAGGGTGGTGAGTTTGCTTGTTGTGTTGGCTGAGAGAGAGAGGCCACATCTGAGCAACAAAAGAGGCTCTCCTGGGGGTGACTCTTAGGCCTAATTTTAAGTAGGCTTGAGCTATTCTTTGTGGTGTTAAGTTTCATATGAACAAACCCCAAGACTGGGGTAAGCCCCCTTTTTAGGGAGAGGACTTGGTGGAGGACTGTCTGCACTATCTTCACTGATATCTTTGGAGAAAAAGAAACAAAGCCCTAATATGGGAAAAGTGGAAGCATTTGATGTATATATGTTAAAAGTCATAAAGGCAAGTGAATAGCATCATTATTAGGTACTCTTAAAATTAAGATTTGGAGACTATGCTGACTGTGATCTGAATGATTATAATTCCTTCCTGTTTAATGTTTCAATAATTTCCTGTTCAGGCCTTAGTGATAAAAATACAGAACATAGTTTCATACTTGTCTGTTTATGCATTGATATCCTCTAATAAACATGAACTTCAAAGAAGATAAAAAGACTGAGAGAATAATGCAATGAAAAATTAATTTTTTTTTAGTTTAAAAGTAATACTTTTAGTACTATATCATGTGAAACATACTTTGAATTTTAAAGTGAAAGCAAACCAGTGACTCAAAATAGATAATTCAGCAGTGATTTCACATTTGCATAAACTTTTTAAAACTTTCATGATAATTTTGTTCTGAATAATGAGAGACAATAAAAAATTTATAAACTATCAGAGAAAAATGTTTTAAATCTCTATTGTCAGTTTTCCGAAGATGCAATTTTGATTTACATTGAAGCTGCTAGGTTTCTAAAACGGGGAAGGTGTTACCTAATATACGTTAAGATTTGATGGGTTAAGACTTGTAAAAATAGTTTTATTGGCGCTTTATTCAAATTTTGTTATCAAAGTAATTGATTACATAGCACGTAGTAGTTTTCATTGCACCTCCTGTTCTTCGCAGCAGTCCTGGGAGGGGTAGGCTGTGGGATTCCCTTGTTAATAAATAAGGCAGCTGAGGCACAAAAGGGCCAAATCATTTTCCCAAGTAACAAAACTCTTAAGTGCCACCCAGAATTTTAATCAGTCCTCCAGATTCTAAGCATTGTATTTTAAATACCTTTTCTTAAATTTTACAGTCAGTGTACAGAATTGAGCAACCAAAACTCTTTTATAGAAATGAGCAGTGTTTTTTGAACTCATGCTTAAAATACCTTTGGAAATTATTCTAGGATGCTGCATATGGTTAATTTACCTTAAAGAGAGATGACCCTGCTGTAATAGCTTAGTCTTTGGGTTAGCTTCTCTTTCATTTATAACTAAGCATGGTGTTAAAGGGATTTTGGAGCTAAACGATAGACTACTCACACCACAGAATGTTTCATATTTGTTGGGATTTAGGAATCCTTTTACATTACATTGTTTTTCGTGTTTGAGGACAGAATAGAGTGGAGAAACACAGATCCAGAACTAATTCAGTGCTCAGAGTACAGTCCTTTCAAAGATCTGTGGGCCCTTCAACCACTTTTGAAAACCAGTTGTCATTTCCTAAAGTCCTTTCCAACTGGGAAGGTAGAAGTAAAAGATGGAGCTGTGTCCAGTAGTGACTAGGGAATCATTCAAAAACTCTAAGAAGGTGCCCTTGAACTTCATGATATTTGGATTATTATTAATAGGAATTTGGAAAAGTGAGTCATTAAGACTTGGTAGCATGTTTTGATCACTACCAACAAAACTGGACAGGATAAATCTTTATTTAGAAATAATATAATTGGTATCCTAGAAAAGCATGTTTTAAAAATGGTTCCATTGGTATCCGCATGGGTGGAAGATCAGGTAAGGATGCCTGATTAACAGTTCTTGTAGAATTAAAAAAAAAAAAAAAGGGTGGGGAGGGAACCTTTTGTAAATATGCATGACAGCTGCCTGGGCTTGTAGTGCAACAACCTCCCCCTCTCTCACCCCCCCTACCCCCTGCCCCCCTCCACCAGCCTTTCCTAGGTAAAGTTCAGACATCTGCCACATTTATTAGATTGCTGATTGTTTCTGGTCCTTTTGGCTCAGTCCCTTCTTTCATCAAAATAAAGAATTTATATTTGTTTATTTAACTGTTGTTCCCTTACTCCTACATTTGCCCCACATCTCTTTTTTCTTTTTAAAGAAGATTTTGTAATAAAAGAATTTTTCTTTCTTGACGGCAAAGAAATTTTGCTGTCAGCCACCTAATAGGATGGATGTCCCTATGATTGAATTAGGGTTTGGTTTTGATTAGCCTGTATCTGTAAATAAACCTAATTTAATGTTGTGGGAGGGAGGGAAGGTGGCACACCAGTGGGATTTTGTCTAAAGGAGGTTAAAAGGCCTGTATTCTCTAGGACTGCTCTACATCTTGTAGCTAGCAGATCACCTAAGGTTCCCCCTCCCCAAATCCACCTCCTAACTTTTAAGTCACGTCTTGTTATCTCCCTGTCTCCCTAGACTTAGGAGCAGGCTTATTTTCTGGCCAACTTGATAATCAGTTTGCATCATGCTGTAATTCTGGAAGCTATACCAGCATAGTTTTGTGTAGGGAGAAAAACTCTGGGCTTTGTAAACCTTTAGACCTGGTTTCAAATTCTGCCTCTGCTGTTTGTTTTCATTATAATCTTAAGCAAGTTGATTAACTTCTCTCTGCTGTTTTTTATCTTTAAAATATTGATAGACTTGGATTGTTGCCAGTTTTGGGATATTACAAATAAAGCTGCAATACCTATTCAGGTACTGTCCTTGGTGGGGATGTGTGCTTTCTTTTTCTTGAGTATGTACCTAGGAGTGGATTGACTGCTTAATATTTTAAGAAATTGCCAAACTGTGTCCCAGAGTGGTTGTGTATGGTTTTCTTTTTTTTTAACAGAAAAAAAGGAATTTATTGGTATTTAAGCTGAGGGTACAGTTCAAGTGAAGTAAAATGAAACAGCATCTTATTTACTCTCACTGAATATAGCATATACACAACTTTTTAAAGTTTCTGCCTGTTTCAATATTTTGATTGTGTTCATGCAAATAGAATCATCAAAACGGTCCTTCCACACTACAACATAGCACCACCTTTTATTTGATGTAAGTGTCATGGTCAAAACATCTGGCTTTAGCAATGTGAACATGTCTGCTACAAGTAAACTTTAAAGGAAAAAATGAATGATATTAATATTAATGAATAAATCAAAATAGAGCTGAGTATCACACATGATATAATTTTTAAAAATATTATATAATATTGTTTCAACAAGAACCACAATGTAATAAAAACTTCACTAAAAGAAGGAAGCAGAAACAAAAAGTAATGTGTAAATTCCCAAATAGTGTTAAAATACTGAAGGACGTAATATAAAATTTACCTCAGAAAAACAGGGGGAAACAACCAAACTATGGAGTGAAAACCAAATTTGGTTTAGTACATTATACTTATATATGGCAAAAGCTTTTCTAAAATGCTCTCTAACAAATCATTTATTCTCTATATCCCTTTTTAAAAAAATGATGTTTAATCATCTAAGTTGGGTACTTTGTGGGAATTTCACATTTTATTTCCTGTTTGGTTTTAACCCCCCAAAAAACTTTTCATCTCTTTACTAGTTCTGTTTTCCCAAATGAACAAGAACATTAAATTATCTTCATGAAAATTATTGTGTAAAGTCAAATAATCCCCAAACAAATCATCATAAAAGTAAATCTACCGTAATAGAAAAAGTGAAAGCATTAAGTGCCGAAAATCACAAAAAAATATTCAATGAATAAGCAAAAATGTTCACATTTATCTTGACTGTTGATTTTACTTTCTGGCTAAAATTAAGAAAAGTTTTCAGAAGTTCAACAAGAACATTCAGTGCCACTTTGGATGTGTCTGCAATATACATATTGAGTTATGACTCTGTACTACAAGGCAGACTCTATGTTTACCTTTAAACATAGTTAAGTTATAAAGACATCAAATTTCTAAAACGAGTTATAATACTGTGGCAAGCAAAACAGATTTGTTCTTTTTGCTCTTATGTTCTGGCTTAATGTATAAACATTGTTTTTCCATATGTTGTCTCAAATCATACCACTACAAAAGAGTTTAGATATCTCTGTGGTTTCCACAAATGAAGGACGAGAAAAAAAAAACATACACAGAAACTGTAGTATTCCATTTTCCTAAAGTGTCCTTAATATATTTAGCACATCAAGGAGCACTTGACATAGCAAGTTTCTTCAGATGATCCATAAACACTTGTAAGCTAACATCATCTGTGAGAATTGGTGCTCCAGACTCCTGCCCCCAGGCTTACATATTATTATGAGTCTGTGAAGGGTTGACTTTTGAAAGCAGGAAATGGGCCTGGCTGCCCCCATGATCCGTGTCAGTATATCTTAGTGCTGGAAATCTGGAGTGAGGAATCTGTGCATCATCTACTGGAGCTTGCAGAAGGGAAGGTGGCAGAAGTTTTCATATTCTGGCATATCTGGGTATCCTGACTTGCGCCACTGTGCTATGGTCTCACCATGATAAATCAGAATTTGGAAGAACGTGTCCATGAGAAGAATATGATCTGCAGGAATGCAGCTGCTATCAAGAAGAACAGGCTCTGGTGGTCCACTAAAAGAATATGCATAGAGAGTGGGCTGAATCCTGATTAGAGACTGGGTCAGATCTTGACACATAAAATGGTGACAGTAATATGAACTCTCATCGGGACTATTGTTAAAAACTTGCAGTAAAGGAGATCTTAAATGAAACATAAACTGTGGATAAAGACAGAAAGTTTCTGAAAATTTCAAGGAACTTGGATCATCTTTGTGATACTCCCCAAATTCCTGACACAGTTGAATAAGCTGTCTGTCTAACCATCTAAGCACATCTGGCCCTTCCTCTGTTTCTGCTCTATAAATTGCCAGCTGAGCCATAAAAATGGCTCTTGGTCAAAAGACGCAGCAATGTTTTGGATTTGAGTTTGAGCATCTACCCGGTCCTGAGCAATGGTGGTCACTCGGATGCATCTCTGCCCACTTGATGCTGATATTGAGTCACAAACTGGATTGCTCCATGCCCTCCTTGAGGTGTTGGAGCATTGTGCTGATTGACAACCTCAAAATATATGGCGAAGGTTGTAGTAGGACTGAGTCCACATATCTTCTGATGACAAGTGCCACTGTTCCTATCTCATTTTCAGATACACAGGGTCCTTTAGGATTGAGAGAAGCACAGGGTCCAGTAGCTCCAGAAATCTTTATTACCCTTGAGGTCTTTATTTCTAATGTACCACCAAAGCCCATTTTAAACTGTCCATGCATATCTTTGGTGAAGACTCTTTGAAAAGTTTGCTTGAGTAAGGAAGTGTTGAAAGAGTCACTCACCATCATGTATCCTCCAGTAAGGTTGGGACAGCATTTCATCTCCAGGAGACCTGTCTAATCTAGTGTACATGCATAACACTACCAGTCATAGCAGCTCCATTAGCCAGTGCTTCAAAATGCTTAGTTCCCTTTTTAACATATTTGGCGTTGTCTTTTTCAATGTCATGCCATGACCTTATAGGTATCTTCGATTCATCTCCAACCACCATTTCAGGCCCCTGAGTTGCTGGACCACCAATGAACATCACAGTACAAGCACCAGTATTAGGAAGATTGCACTCAAGTGAAAATTACACTCCTACAGCTATGGAAAGTACCACCCCAGAAGAATACAAAGGTCTCTTCCCCTGAGGTACAGGCCAAGGGTCTCTCTGAAGTTCTCCCAGAAGATCTGTGAGATTCATGTCTATTTTCTGTACTTCCTGTGAGAATCTGTTGGGAGGAGGTGGCTGCTGTACCTGAGGACCACATGCTGCTTGAGTAATTGGTACTTTAGAGAGCCCCAGCATTTCCTGCAGTTGTTTGGCAGACAGATCTTTTGTTCCTCTGAAGACATAACTTTTTGAAATACTCTCACCTCCAAGTTCATGAACCTGCACCATTCTCCCAGAAGTAATGAGTCCAACCAATGTGGGTGGTAAAAGACTTAAGGAAATCTGCATGGATTCTTTGAGGGCTTATAAGTCTTCATCATCCATACAATGTCAGCCACATGGACGAATATCAAAGGCATCTGAGGACCATGCAGAGCTACATATTCAGTGCTAGAAAACGGAGGCAAAAGTTCAACAGGTTGATTCACTTCAGATATACCAGCATATGTAGGTGGAAACTGATTCTTTTGATAACAAAAATTGCAAGCCCAGAGTTTTGCTCGATAATCCACTTGACATAAAAAATTCAAAACGGCAAGTGGTCCTACTACAAAGAACCGGTTCATGTTGAATAGGCAAATCAGGTCACTCCTTCAGTTGGTGTAAATAGGGCTGCCACTGGAATGACCGTTCTTGTAGCTTCTAGTCGACTTGATGGCCAAACATTCCAACTAAATTGGTCTCCATCTCATTCTTCATTTTGTTGGATGAGATCCAAACAGGTTGTCATTTTAGAATTCGCTTTTTATTTCATAGTCCCACCCCACAAGATCCACACCCTATATCGTTTTACACTCCCACCAGCAGCATGTGAGGGTTCCAGATCCTCTGTGTCCTTGTCAGCACTTGGAATGGGCAGTCTTTTTAATTTTAGCCTTTCTGTTAAGTGCATAGTGGTATGTCATTGTGATTTGAGTTTGCACCTCCTTATGGCAAATAATGATCATCTTTTCATATTTTCCACTCTGGCTGCTTTTTTGTGTATTTTGAAGAGAAGTTTTGAATTTTGATGAACTTCAATTATTTTTTCACAGATAGCCTTTATCAGGTTGAGGGAGTTCTCGCTTATTCCTAGTTTACTGAGAGTTTTTTTGAAATTAGGACTGGTTGTTGATTTTGTCAAGTTTTTTTTCTGACTCTTTTGAGAATGGTCATAGGGTTTTTCTTTTTTAGTTTGTTCATATGATGAATTACTTTGATTTTTCAAGTATACCCTCTTTAGGAAATTTCAGACCTACACAAAAGTAAATGAGCCATCATGTACTCAGTTTCAGCTTTCATTTATCTTCAGCCTTATGAACTTTTAAGAGGCGGCATCTAGAGCACTTTAAAGAAACCCCAGGTGGCCATTTAATTTTACCTATAAATAGTTCACTAGACATATATCGAGATGTGTGATGTTATAACCAGTTAGTAGAAAGACATCTAACTTTATAGTAAGGTATGGTAAAATACAGGAATTTTTAGACATTCACCTTGCCAATTTGATTTTATGTAGCACATCTGTATGTTACTAATTCTTTCCTATTGTGTTGATTACTAGATTAAGGGAAATGTTGCTTTTTTTTTGGTCACACTAAGCACATTTCACCCTATTTGGTTCAACCTCACTGGGAGTAAGAGTTGAACTTAATCTTTTAGGTTGGTTTTCTATATCACTTAGAGGGTCACATAAATTTTTTTTGCCCCTCTGTGACAAAGGAGCTGTTTGTGCATATGTTTAATGTACAAAACAGTCGTTTTGGGCAACTGCTGGACACCCTGGGGCCTAGAAATCTCTGCCACCTTTACTGCCACCAACTTTAAGGGTATTTATAAGCCATTTTTCTGCCATGTTTCTTTGAAAGTCTATAAACATACCCCTCACGCTGCCATCTTTCTACTGATGGGGCTTGATCGAGGAGGACGGGAGACAGGGTGTTATAATCTGGGATACAGCTTGCTTTTTTCCCTTGGTATTCTAATTAGTTGCATCTTTGTAAAAAATCAGACCTCTTTCACTGAACGATGAATCTCCTCCTGTTTGCCGTTTTTGATTAATAGCATTATCCCACCATCCCCTCCTGTCCACTGCTGACCCAACTTTTTTTTTTTATTGAGGTGAAATTGCAGTTCCAAATGAATTTGAGGACTGGCTTTCCATTTCTGCAAGAAAGGCTATTAGAATTTTGATATGGATTGCATTGAATCTTAGATCACTTGGGATAGTGTTGACATGCAGTCTTCCAGTCCAGGAGCATGGACTATCTTTCTGTTTATTTAGGTCCTAAATTTCTTTCAGTAATGTTGGTACTTTTCTGCATATGAGTCCTTTTCATCCTTGGTTAAATTTATTTCTGCATATGTGATCCTTTTGAATGCCATTGTAAATGGAATTTTCTTAATTCCTTTTCTGGATTGTTCCAGATGTATAGAAACATAATTGATTCTTGATTGTGGATCTTCTACCATGCAACTTTGCTGAATTCATTTATTAGCTCTTGTAGTTTGTTTTGTGTGGATTCTTTGGGATGTTTTCTATATAAGATAATGTCACTGCAAATAGATACAGATTTATTTTCTCTTTCCAATTTGGATGTCTGACCCAACTTTTTATGTATTCACATACCGTCCAGTACATCCAAAGTTACAATCAGTGTCTTTTAGTATAACCACAGAGTTGTGCATTCATCACCACAGTCAATTTTAGAATATTTTCATTACTCCAAAAAGAAAAAAACTTCATACCCCTTTGCAGTCACTTCTCAATGCCTCTATGCTTCCTCAGCCCTATATAGCCACTAATCTAATTCTGCCTCTGTAGATTTATTTGTATTTTCATTTTATATAAATGGAATCTTACAAAATATAGTGCTTTGTGTCTGGTTTCTTTCACTTAGCATAATGTTTTTATGAAATTATTGTTACATATATTTTTAATTACAGAAGTAGGTTTACAGAGAAGTCATGTAAAAATTACATTTCTATATACCCCCCATTGCGTACACTTTGCATTAGTGTGGTACTTTTGTTACAGTTGATGAAAGGATGTTAAAATAGTACTGTTAACTACAGTCTATAGTTTACATTAAGTATGTTTTTTCCATATACCACGCTATTTTAACAGCTTGTGATAGTGTTGTACTTGGTTTATTTCATGAAAGACTATTCTTCCATTTATACTGTTAACCACAGTCCTTTGCACACAACAGGGTTCACTGTTAAATGGCCCCATATTTTAACTTCTAACTTTCCTTCTAATAACATACACAACTCAGAACTTCTCCTTTCAACCACATTCACAAACATAATTCAGTGATGTTATTTAATTACACTTAAAATAATAGCCTACCATTACACTATCCATTTCCAAACATTTACAATCAACCTAAATAGAAATTCTGCCCAAATCAGGCATCAGCTCCCCATGCTCTACCCCGTTCTATCTCCTAGTAACCTATATTCGAGGTTCTAACTCTGTGAGTTTGCTTATTATACTTAGTTCTTATCATTGAGATCAGACAATAGCCTTTTGTGTCTGGCTTAACTCACTCAGCATAATGTCCCCAAGGTTCATTCATGTTGTCACATGCTTCATGACTTCATTCCTTCTTACAGCTGAATATTATTTCAGAGTACATATATGCCACATTTTGTTTATCCATTTATCAGTTGACCATTTTGGTTGCTTCCATCTTTTGGCAGTTGTGAATAATGCTGCTGTGAACATTGGTGTTCCAATGTCTGTTTGCATCCTTGCTTTCAGTTCTTCTGGGAATACACCAAGTAGCAGGATTGCTGGATCATATGGCATTTCTGTACTTAGTTTGGCAATTCTATACTTAGTTTGGTGGTTCCTCAGGAGGTTGTTTTTCACTGTGGCTGCATGATTTTACATCCCCTACAGCTGTGAGTGAATGTTCCTTTTTCTGCACATCCTCTCCAACACTTGTTGTTTTCTGATTTTTAAACAGTAGCCATTTTAGTAGGTGTGAAATATCTCATTGTGGTTTGATTTTCATTTCCCTAGTAGCTAGTGTTATTGAGCATCTTTTCATAGGCTTTTTAGCCATTTGTATTTCCTCTTTGGAAAAATGTCTATTCAACACTTTTGTCCATTTTAAAAATTTTTGTTGTCCTTTTAATTGCTGGGTTGTAGGATTTCTTTATGTATCCTGGATATTAAATCTTTATTAGATACATGATTTCCAACTATTTTCTCCCATTAAGTAGGTTGCCTTCCACTTTCTTGACAAAGTTCTTTCAGGTACAAAAGTTTTTAATTTTGAGGAGGCCCCCTTTATCAATTTTCCCTTCATTGCTTATGCTTTTGGTGTAAAGTGAAAGAAACCACTGCCTACCGCAGGATTTTGAAGATAATTCCCTACATTTTCTTCTAGGAGTTTTATGATCCTGCCTCTTATATTTAGGTCTTTGATCCATTATGAGTTAATTTTTGTATAATGTGTGAGATAGGGATCCTCTTCCATTCTTATGCATATGAATATACAGTTTTCCCAGCACCATTTGTTGAAGAGATTATTCTGTCCCAGTTAAGTTGACTTGGCAACCTTGTCAAATATCAATTGGCTTTAGATCTGAGAATCTATTTCTGAAATTTCAATTTGATTCCATTGGTCAATATATTTATCTTTATGCCAGTACCATGCTATTTTAACCACTATAGCTTTATAATATGCTTTAAAGTCAGAAAGCCTGAGTCCTCCAACTTTGTTCTGGTTTTCAGGATGTTTTTGGCTGTTTGGAGTCCCTTCCAAATAAATTTGCCATTTGGCTTTTCCATTTCTGAAAGTTAGGCTGGTGAAAATTTGATTGGGATTACACTGCGTCTGTAAATCAGTTTAGGTAGAATTGACAACTTTACCGTATTTGGTATTCCAGTCCCTCAACACAGAATGTCTTTCTATTTCTTTAGGTGGTCTTTGATTTCTTTTAGCATTGTTTTGTACTTTTCTGTGTACTAGTCCTTTACATCCTTGGTTAAGTTTATTCCTAGATACTTGATTCTTTTTGTTGCTATTGTAAATGGAATTTTTTTATTACCTCCTCATTACTAGGGTATAGAAACATTACTGATTTTTGCATGTTACCTTGTATCCCACCACTTTGCTAAACTTGTTGTTTAGCTGTTGTAGAATTTTCAGGATTTTCTCTAGATAGGATCATGTTATATTTGCAGATAGTGAGAGTTTTACTCTTCTTTCCAGTTTGGGTGCCTTTTCTTTCTTTTTCTTGTCTAACTGCCCTGTGTCTTCAGTACAGTGTTGAGTAACAGTGGTGACAGTGGGCATCCTTGTCTTGTTCCAGATCTTTGAGTGAAAATGTTTTCACTATTGGGAATAGTGTTATATATAAAGGGCATAAATGCCCTTTATCATTGTTGAGGAGGCTTCCTTCTTTTTCATATATATATATATATTTTTTTTTTCTTTTTATTGGGAAATCTTCACACACAGTCCAACCATATTATACAATCAGTGGCTCACAGTATCATCACAGTTGTGTATTCATCGCCATGATCATTTGTAGAACATTTGCATCACTCTAGAAAAAGAAATAATAATAAAAAGAAAACTCATACATCCCATATCCTTTATCCCTCCCTCTCATTGACTGCTAATATTTCAGTCTACCCGATTTTTATCCTTTATGCTCCCCTAGTATTTATTTATTTATTATCATTATTTTCTAAATCATCTGTCCATACCCTGGATAAAAGGAGCATCAGGCAAAAGGTTTTCACAATCATGCAGTCACATTGTAAAAGCTATATAACTATATAGTCCTCTTCAAGAATCAAAGCTACTGGAACACAGTTCAACAGTTTCAGGTACTTCCCTCTAGCCACCCCCATACACCATAAACTGAAAAGGAATATATAATTTGTAAGAATAACCTCTAGGATAACCTTGTGACTCCGTTTGAAATCTCTCAGCCACTGAAACTTTATCATTTTCCATTTCACTTTTCCCTCTTTTGATCAAGAAGGCTTTCTCAATCCCATGATGCCAGATCGTGGCTTGTTCCCAGGAGTCATGTCCCATATAGTGGGGGAGGGCAGTGAATTCACCTGCTGAGTTGGCTTAGAGAGAGAGAGAGGCCACATCTGAGTAACAAAAGAGGTTCTCTGGGGGTGACTCTCAGACATAGTGCATATGAGAATATCAGGAATTCCTCAAATGGGGAAGCTTAATATTTCCTCCTCCTAAGGGGACTTTGCAAACACTTTTATTCTCTGCCCACATTACTTTGGGATATTTTGGGGCATCACACCAACTTGTACAAACCAACAAGATCTTACACCCTGTTCAATATTCCATGTAATTATGATGTTCAAGTAAACTAACCATACCAGTTAAATTAAGTATTGTGCTACCCAAAATATATATTTTGCACCAAATAAACATCTCTCCCCTTGGTCTTGCACATAAATTGAAGTTTGAAAATACGGGCCTTACCATCTTTTACCCAGTATTCTTGTTTACCTTAGTCCTAGCCAAATCACCATCATTCATATCTCTAGTTGAAGTCTTATCACTTTTTCAGCTTTTGCAATCGTTGCTGAATGGGGTAATGCTGGTTTTAATAGCCTCAGTGCTCCAACTCTGCATCTCAGGTGTCACATAAATACCTGAAGGTTCAGGGAATGACCAGGTGAGGTGGTTTCCTTCTAATCCTGTCTTTTGAAGTGTTTTTTTCTGGATGGGGTGCTGGATTTTGTCATATGCCTTTTCTGTGTCAATCAGTATGATCATGTATTTTTTTTCCCCTTTGATTTGTTAATGGTGGGGTATTATATTAATTGATTTTTTTGTGTTAAGCCACATTTGCATACCTGGAATAAAACCCACTTGATCATGGTGTATAATTCTTTTAATGTGTTAGTGGATTCAATTTTTTGAGGTATTTTGTTGAGGATTTTTGCATCTAGATTCATTAGAGAAACTGCCCTATGCTTTGCTTTTATTGTAGTGTTCTTATCTGGCTTTGGTATTAGGGTGATGTTAGCTTGATAGAATGAGTTAGGTAATGTTCACTTCTCTTCAGTTTTTTTTTTTTTTT
>PVIY010045378.1:0-19120 GCA_004026745.1 Myrmecophaga tridactyla | reverse complement strand
GTTGTTGGATCTCTTCCTTTCTGTTTTATGTCCCCTCCTATTCCCTTGACTCTGTGCCTACCAAGGATCAAAACTGGGCTGTATATCCACAGGATATGGGTGGGAGGGGTGACAACACTCAGGGTGGGCCTCATGTGAAATGCAGTTCCAAAGGAGCAAGGAGAAGACAAAAGGACCAGGAACAAGAAAAATAAAAGGTATTAAAATAGGCTTAGCTACTTTGGGGTTTTCCTTTGTATTTATTTTTAGCAAGAATTGTGTGCCTAACTCTGCATTAAAAGAGCTGATGCTACCAGTCATTGTTCCAGGCCCTTGCACACTGCAGCCTGGCAGGCTCTCTGCAGCCAAAAGTGAAGGCAGCTGGCAAGGCCCAGCCCACCCAAGCTGGGGAGAGGGCATTTGTTTCATGGACCACCCCCTCACCGAATCCTCATCTGCATGAACGCAAACAGCAGCATGGTGCTTTTGGTACGGCTCAGAGCTAGGAAAAACAGCTCTTCTGAGGCAGCCCTGTTTCAAGGACTTATGCCTCCAAATACCTCCCTGCTGACTGCAGTAAAGAGAGGGCGGAAATCCTTCTACTGGGTTACCCAGTCTGGCTCCCAGGAGAGAAAGACGCCACAGCCAGCTCTCTTCACACTCCACGGGGACTTTCCTTTGAGCAGTTTTCCTAGGAGTTGGGGTCAAGGAAACCTTTTAATAAGCAAGTTGAAATTCCTGAATTTGTCACATCCTCTCTCCTGGCCCACTGGCCAGTGGGGCTCTGTTCACCTGGGAGGAACCAGTGTGTCTGGGGTGGGACAGGATGGTGTTAGGGTGGAAGGGGCCAAGGGACCCTGGAGGAGAAGGCAGGAAGAAATTACCTTTGCCCAAGTATTCCCAAGTCTCGGCCCCGGTGCCAGTGACTTCCACGCAGAGCTGGACAGAGTCCGTGAGCAGAGTGGGGCGGTTAATCGCCAGCAGGAAGGTTGCCAAAGTGTCTGCAAATGACAAATACTCAGGAGAAGACAGTGTAAGTTCTCTGTGTGTGATGACTTCCATTCACACCCTGGGGACAGTTAGCATTTGAAGCGCTAACTGAAGCCAGGAGTCCATACTCCAGAGGTGGCTGGTGGCTAAGACAACCACTTTAAATATCATTACCTAAATATGTACCGGAGGAGTGTTAAAAGCCACTTTTTTTTTTTAGCAAAATTATTGGTGTTTCAGATGTGTTTGGCTAGAACTAAGGAGGCACCTCTGCCCTTGAATGAAGGGGATTATTAAAATCTGGCAAGCTCTGAGGAGTTGCAAGTCTAGAGTTCCATTTATTCCCTTGTTCCCCCCCCACCCCCCTTTTTTTTTCAGGGGAGGAGGTAAAGGATTCTGTTGGCTGACACTACAGTTAAGAAAACTTGCATTTTCTTCCAAATGACCCTTTCCCGCCAGATAAATGTCAAAAATCTGGGGCCTCACTGTTGGACAGGCATCCTGTGACTTCCAGCAGTTTATTTAGCTTCTTCTAGCTCCACTGTTCACTTATATAGAATGGAGATAACGATCATCCTGCAAGGTGACTGTGAGGTTCCGAATGTCAAGTGTCTGCTGCAGCGCCCACCAGCTCTCTGGCTGGGCCACCGCCATAACTAGAGTCCTGGGCTGGGCTTGGCCCAGGTCCTCCAGGCCCTGGGCCTCACAGTCCCCGGCTTCCCCTGAGCACAGTCGGTGGCGGGGACAGCAGCTCCCTGCACGCGTTGATGCTCCCTGCTCGTGCGGATACTCCCTGCTCCAGGAGAAACTCCCAGCTTGAGCGGACGCTCCATGCTCGCGGGGATGCTCCCTGCTCTAGGGGCCGCACGGGGATGCTCCCAGCGCCGCCCTGGCTCCCTCCTTCGTTCTGCTCGGTGGAAGGCTGGCGCTGGCGCCCAGGGTCTCGGTGGCGTCGCAGCTCGGTGTCCGCGCCATCCCCACCACCCCGCGCCGTCGTCCCGCCTCCCAGCTCCCGCAGTCTGGTCCCCAGGCAGCCCGCGCCCAACCGGGGCCGGGGCAAGTCCTGCCCCCCAAGGGGCGGGGGCTGAGTCTGGGAGACCCCCGGGCCTCCCCCTGGGCCGTGAGCTCGCGCCCCCGAGAACGCTGGGCTGAGGACAGCAGCTGCAGTCCCTCCTGCCTGCCTCTCCCTCACGTTTAACTTGGCTCTTCCCACCACCAGCACTCAAGCAGCTGCCAGGAACTGAAATATTAATAGGCACAAACTTCCTGGAAAGATTTTCGTCTCTAAGACAGATGACCCCACCCTCTCCCATCAAAGATAAATAAATAAAGGCACAGCTCTGAGGTCGGCGTGGCCGGGACTGGCCGCCGCAGGTCCGAAGGGGGAAAGGCTCTTTGTAAGGGGGTCCAGGAACGCGCGGCGGGCACGAGGATTCACGCGAGGGCGCGCACGCCCGGGCACGGGCACGCCCTTCCGCCCCGCCGAGCGCCGCGAGGGGCAGGGCCTGAGGTGGCGCCTGGCGGCCTCGGCCTTCAGGGTCCAGGGTGGTCGGAGAGCAGAGCGCAGACGTCGCGCTTGCGCCCTCGGCAGCGCTCCGCAGTCCCCCTGCCCACGGCCGGGCCCATGGCCCCTCTCCACGGACCACGCGGTGCACACGGCCCCGACTCCCTCCTCCGCGCTCGCCGGCCGAAATACTCAGAACAAGACCCTGTGGGGTGTGGACGTGGTTTGCTTTTCCGAGTCCTGAGGCAGCCCTCGCTTGCGGGCCCTGGACGGAGGCGGCTGGAGTCGAGGAGGCCGAACCCCCCGGGGAGGCTGCGGCGCCGCAAGCCGCGTCCAGCGCCCCGCCTGTCCTGCAGGCCAAGGTTCCAGGGCAGGAGACTTAAGTTGCCACCCCGAACTCTAATACCGCTCAGCGGCCTGGGCCCCCTGACGCCAGCACGTCAGGCTGCTGAGGGAGCAGCTGTGCAGGGGCCGTTCGTCCCCTCGCGTGGCGGCCTTTCTGAATATTTGGTGTCCACGCGCTGCTGTCGGTGCGCGAGCTACCGCCGCAAAGAAAACACGATGTTCCTGCCCTCCTGGGGCGCAAACGTGATGGGAAAGACAGAGCAACATAAATAAAATACATTTGGTAGTAAGAGTGAAGCGAAAAGTAGAGAGGAGGAGTTTGAAATGTGTGTGGGTGGGTGGATTAAGTTTTGGACAGGATAACTGGGAAGACCTCGCTGAGAGAGTCGTAGAGATTTTTGAGTCAAAACCTGGAAAAAAGCCTGAGGGGACTGAGTAACTGGCATGCAGGTATGCGGAGGCCCGCTGTGTCCCAAGACAGCCCGGAGGTCAGTGTGGCCGGAGCAGAGTGGGTCGGAGGCTTGGCTGGAGACACAGGGGGCGGCCGGAAGTCCTAGGACCCTAGGAAGGCTGTAAGGGCCTCTGCGCCTGTCTTGGGCGATGCACCCCCGCGATTCTGACCTGCTGAAGCAGCGCCTGGAGTGGAAAACAGAATGCATGAGGGGTCGGGAGAGTGGTTGAGAGGCTGGGTCCAGCGCGGTTGCAGCCACTAGAGGCCAACGGGCAGGATTCTGGATTTGGGATCTCTTCCCAAGGAAGAGCTGACAGGAGTTACTACCGGGCCAGATATGAGGTGTACTTGTGAGAGAGAGAGAGGAGTTGAGGAGAGTTCCAAAGTTTTGACTTGAGCAAGAGACAGAAAGAGTTGCTATGAACTGAGATGGAGAAAACTCGCATTGCTAGTTTGGTGGGTGAGACTGCCAGGAGCTCAATTTTTAAAGGTTAGCTTGAAACGCCCATTCTACTTGGCATCCAAGTGGAGGGTTGAGTAGACAACTGGTTAGACAGGTCCGGGGTTCAGGAAAAACTGGAGATAAATACAGGAAGTCAGCTCAAAACCTGCTGGAATTTAAAGCCACACTTTTCTGAGGTTACAAAACTCTGTGCTGTCCAATATGGTACCCACTAGGCACACCTGGCTGTGGAGCCCTTGAAATGTGGCTAGTGAGACTGACACTGAATAACTGAATTTTTAATTTTATTTAACTTTAATTTTAATGAAAAAATTGACACAATTCAGTTATTAGAAAATTTTTAACTATTTTTGGAACAACTTGCAAATGTAAATATACCTTTCAGCTGGAGAGTTTATGAAATCTAAATACAGATCAAGAATTTCTAATGGAAATTTAGCACCCAAATTGAGATGTGCTACAGGTACACAATACACATCAGATTTCAAACACTTAGTACAAAATGTAAAATACCTTATTAATGTTTTATATTGATTATATGGGTTTAAATGATAAATTAACCCATGCTGGGTTAAATAAAATAAGTTATTAGAGTTAATTTTCCCTGTTTTTTGTTTCTTTTTCTAAATGTGGCTACCAGAAAATTTTAAATTACACTTGTTGTTTGCATTAAATTGCTATTGGATGGAGCAGAACTAGAGAGTGAGTGTGAATAGAGAAGAGATTCAAAACCTTTTCCAGGTTTTTCCTCTTTCTCTTACTGGCCTCTAAATAATGGAATGCCCCAGAAACAAAAAGACAAATATTGTATGGTCGCGTTTAGAAAATACTTAAAAGAAAATTGGGGCCTAGATTTTAAGCTCTTACAGCAGTCACCTTTAGTCCAGAGCTGTAAATGTTATTTCTAGATTTTGAGATGCTGTGCTATATATGTATAACCTGTTATCTTCCTGGAACTTTGACTATCTGTGTGACATTTAAGACTCAGAGTTGGAGTTCTGCAGCTCTGAAAGTCAGCACTGCCACATACAACAACTGTTAAAGACACCGAAAAAGAAATCAGGCTTCAATTAGAGATAAGCACTAAATAGGGATTTCTTTTAATCCCTATTTAATGCTATAGGTTGGAAAATTGATTAGGCTATCTCCACGGAGAAGTGACACACCCAACTCTGGGTATTAACTTTTGAATAGAGGGAGATGTGACTACACCCTTTCCAGGTGCGTCTTGATTAGTCTGCTGGAACCCTTTAAAAGGGGAAACATTTTGGAGAGAGTCCCTTTTTAGAGCCACGAGAAAGCCACAGCAGAGCCAAGCAGAGCCATGGCAGAGCCAGGAGGCCGAGAGCCCACACTGCCAGAGACCTTTGGAGATGAAGGAAAAAGCCCCTGGGGGAGCTTCATGAAACAAGAGGCCTGGAGAGGAAGCTAGCAGACGTCACCATGTTCACCATGTGTCTTTCCAGTTGAGAGAGAAATCTGAACTTCATCGGCCTTTTTCGAGTGAAGGTTCTAGCTTGCTAGCTGCCGGAATGCAATATACCAGAAATGGAATGGCTTTTAAAAAGGGGAATTTAATGAGTTGCTGGTTTACAGTTCTAAGGCTGAGAAAATGTCCCAATTACAACAAGTCTATAGAAATGTCCAATCAAAGGCATCCAGGGAAAGATACCTTGGTTCAAGTAGGTCAATGAACTTCAGGGCTTCTCTCTCAAGTGAGAAGGCACATGGTGAACACAGTCAGGGTTTCTCTCTTAGCTGGAAAGGCACATGGCAAATATGGCAAATATGGCTGGAAAGGAACATGGCAAACATCTGCTAGCTTCTCCTGGCTTCCTGTTTCATGAAGCTCCCTGGGAGGCATTTTCCTTCTTCATCTCCAAAGGTCGCTGGCTGGCGGACTCTGCTTCTTGTGGCTATGTCGTTCTGCTCTGCTCTCTCTGAATCTCTCTCATTCTCCAAAATGTTTCCTCTTTTATAGAACCCCAGAAACTAATCAAGACCCACCCAAATGGGTGGAGACATGTCGTCACCTAATCCAGTTTAACAACCACTCTTGATTAAATCACATCTCCAGGGAGATGATCTAATTACAGTTCAAACATACAGTATTGAATAGGGATTAGAAGAAACGGCTGCCTTTACAAAATGGGATTAGGACTAAAACATGGCTTTTCTAGGGTATATACATAATTTCAAACCAGCACAGTAACTTCTTCTTGGTGCCTTAATTTGGACATTTTTATAGACTTGCTTTAATTGGGACATTTCTCAACCTTAGAACTGTGAACTACAACTTACCCAAATTCCCCCTTTTAAAAGCCATTCTATTTCTGGTATATTGCCTTCTGGTAGGTAGCAAACTAGAACAGTTGGTATTTTAGAACTTCATCTACTGTATGAGACCATAGGAAGAAAGATTTATGTTGTCCAAAACCTAAATTTTCTGTAGCACATAATCTAACTTAACTTGTCTGTATAGCTCATTTAAACAGCCCAACATAGGGAGTCCAGAATGGGAATAAGGGCTTGTTTTTCTGTATAGCTTCATGTAATGACCAGATACATCCCAGAGTATGTTGAGCAGATAATTTAAAAGGTTGGCAAAGTCCCTTGAGGAACAGAAGAATAAATATGGAACTATTACGCTTTACCATCAGGGAAACCCCAATACTTTAAAAAAGTAGGGACTCCCAAGTCGATAGGCCAATCTTGAGGCTTGCTCTTGTGAATCTTATTTCTGTAGCAGAGAACTTAAGCCTACCTACAGTTATGCCTAACAGTTACTTCCAGAAAACCTCTTTTGTTGCTCAGATGTGGTCTTTTTCTCTCTAAGCCCAATTCTGCAAGTAAAATCATTACTCTCTCCGGTAAGTGGGACATGACCCAAGTGCAAAAGTCTCTCTGGCAACATTGGACGTGACTCCCAGAGATGAGACTTGCCCTGGCATAGAAGGATCAACAATGCCTTCCTGACCAAAAGGGGGAAAAGAAATGTAACAAGATAAGGTATCAGTTACTAAGAGAGTTCAACTAGTCTGGAGGCTACTATTGCTCAAGCTTCAGCTAGATATTGCTAATTAACAGGGTTTGCCAACCTCCAACCAAAACCATTCCTGTCAACCTTAAAGAACAACTAGGGCTCTATCAGATTCTATAAAACTTTCACCCGCTAAGATTACTTTCCAGAAACCTACAACCTGCAGATAGCTTCCTCGGCCAGATAAGTCCTGAAACCCAGAGGGGCCAGCCTTTCCAAAACATACACTAGTTCCATCCCCCTACCCCATATTATTGACATCCCTTTCCTGCATGAAAAAATTAGAGTAGGCATAGTTCAAATATCCCTAAAGAGTGGGAGAAGGGTCAAAGGAGATGGAGGAGTTATAACAGAGAAGATAGGATTTAACAAATGAGTCTGAGTGCTGAATCATTATATTGATATTTCTTTCAGTCACCAATGTCTTGGAGCGGCTAGAAGGAAAAACCTAAAATTGTGAAAATGTAACCCATACCAAATTCTGAAATCTATAATTGTTACAGTGTACTTTTAAATGTATTGCTTTTTTGTATATATGTTATATTTCACAATAAAAATTGTTTAAAAAAAAGAGGCCAAGATAGCAGCTTAGTGAGGTGTAGGATTTAGTTTCTCCTCCAGAGCAGCTAGTGAATAGCCAGGAACAGTACAGAACAACTGCTGGGGCCACATTAGTGACCAGACACACAGCATACATCAGTCTGGACAAGCTGGACCAGCTGCGATCCCACCTAGAACTGAGAGTCCCCCAAGCTGTGGTGACCAGTGCCCCTCCCCCACTGGCTGGTTTCCAGAGGGGAAAGGAAAGCGACTTTACTAACAGCAAGGGGCTGAGCTCTACCAAGCTCCAATCTGTGGAATTAATTAATAAGTTCTGAGTACTAAAAATAGGCCCCCAGCTCAGCTGAACCTCCAGTAAAAGCTGAGGTCACTAATTTTTGCCCCAGCACAGAGGGGGCAGGGCCGATGGAAAAAGAAAGGAAGAAAAAAAAAGAGGGTTTTTGGAGCGGACAGCACAAAATACTTGAAAGGGTCTAGACCCTGAAGGAAAGGAAGGGGCAAAAAGGACCTGGAGATACACAGAGCAATGTACCAACTTAAGCTCTTAATTGACAAACCCGAGGAACGGGGGCCCCGCTCTGAAAAGGATTTTTCTCTTTCGTTTTGGTGGCTGTGTTTCTACGGCTTGACTGCTTGTTGGATACAACTGCAAGTCTTCTCAGGCTCCAACTGCCCCAGGCAAGGGTGGAGTTAAGCTTGTCTGAGAGCTTGTCTGGAGCCTGTGCCTTCCCCTGGAGAGGGGTGGGGCCCAGTTCAGGTGGAATCCCTCCCTCAAGGAATTCAGACCCCAGGATCTGGAAACTGAAGCAATTAAAGCCAGACTACAACCTCTCCTCTGTCTCAACCACACCCCTAGCAGGGAGAGTCTGCTGAAGTTAAGGTACCACATCACTTTATGCTGGTGGGACCCGCAGGCAAACAAGCACCACATACTGGGCAGGATAGGAAAAACATAGAGTCTAGAGGCTTCATAGGAAAGTCTTTCAACCTGCTGGGTCTCACCCTCAGGGAAAACTGATGCAGGTGACTTTTTCCTCCTAACAAGAGGCCAGTTTGGTCTGGGAAAATCTGACTGGGGTCTATAATACCTAAGAAGACTCTCCTAAGGGGGAAAAAAGGCACCATATAGGCAGGGCAAGAAACAAAAAAACAAAGAACTGAAAAATTCTGATCTGTCAAACAAAATCTAAGCTAGAGGTCTAGAATAAGCTGAACTGAATGTCAAAGAACAGATAGACAACAAAGTCATCCAGCAAGAAAATCCTAGGTAAAAAAAAGTGAAAACAGGGCAGGTCATGGTGGTTCAGCAGGCAGAGTTCTCACCTGCCATGCCAAAGACCTGGGTTTGATTCCTGGTGCCTGCCCTTGCAAAAAAAAAGAAAAAAGAAAAAAAAAGTGAAAACAAGCTCCAGAATAAACTAATTAAGGAAATTAGATGCCTAGATGTTAGAAAAAAATAACAGATCATACTAGGAAAATTGAAGATATGGCCCAGTCAAAGGAACAAACCAACAATTAAATGAGATACAGGAGTTGAAACAATTAATTCAGAATGTTTGAACGGATATGGAAAACCTCATCAAAAATCAAAATCAATGTGAAGATGATTGTGTAATAGCTCTCACAACGTGACTGTGTGATTGTGAAAACCTTGTGTCTGATGCTTCTTTTATCTATCTTATGGACAGATGAGTAAAACATATGGATTAAAAATAAATAAATAATAGGGGGAACAGGGCGGCTGCCGTAGCTCAGCAGACAGAGCTCCGACCTGCCATGCTGGAGGTCTGGAGTTCGATCCCTGGTGCCTCCTGCCCATATGCAAATTAAAAAAAAAAAATAGGGGGAACAAATGTTAAAATAAATTTAATAGATTGAAATGCTACTTTTCTTTTTATTTCTTTTTCTGAATTGATGCAAGCATTCTAAGAAATGTACATGATGATGAATATACAACTATGTGATAAAAAAGAATGTTCATATTGTATGTTGATTGGTTTTATTAATAAAATTAAAAAATAAAAAAGAGCAAGTGAAGGAATGCAAAAAAAATCAAATCAATGAATTGAGGGAGGATATAAAGAAGGTAAGAGACAAACAAAAAGAAGAAATTTAAAGTCTGAAAAAACAAATCACATCTACTCAAATTGATCTACAAATTCAATGAAGTACCAATCAAAATTCCAACAACCTACCTTGGATACTAGGAAAAGCTAGTTGCCAAATTCATCTGGAATGGAAAGAGACCCTGAATAACTAAAAGCATCCTAAAAAAAGAAAAACGGAGTGGGAAGATTAATACTTCCTGACATTAAAACCTATTATAAAGCCACAGTGGTCAAAACAGCATAGTACTGCCACAAAGACAGAAGCATTGACCAATGGAATTGAATTGAGAGTACAGAAATAGACAAAAAAATCTATGGTCAATTGATTTTTGACAAGGCTCCCAAATCCTCTGAACTGGGACAAAATAGTCTTTTCAATAAATGGACTTGGAAGAATTGGATATCAATAGCGAAAAGAATGAAAGAGGACTCCTATCTTACACCCTATACAAAAATAACACAATGTGAATAAAAAACCTAAATATAAGAACTAGCACCATAAAACTTCTAGAAGAAAGTATAGGGAAACATCTTCAAGACCTAGTAATAGGAGGTAGCTTCCTAAACTTTACACCCAAAGTACAAGCAACAAAAGAAAAAATAGATAAATTGGAACTTTTCAAAATCAAATGCTTCTGCACCTCAAAAGACTTTGTCAAAAAGGTGAAGAGGCAGCTAACTCAATGGGAGAAAATATTTGGAAATCACATATCAGACAAAGATTTAATATCCTGTATACGCAAAGAAATCATTCAACTCAACAACAAAAGAACAAGCAACCCAATTGTAAAATGGGCTAAAGATATGAATAGGCATTTTTCTGAAGAACAGACACAGATGGCTCAAATGTGCATGAAGATGAGCTGAGACTCAGCATCAAGGGATTGAGAAAAACCCTAGAATGAGCTGAGACTTAACATCAAGGGATTGAGAGACCCTTCTTGACCAAAAGGGGGAAGAGTGAAATGAGACTAAGTGTCAATGGCTGAGAGATTTCAAACAGAGTCGAGAGGTTATCCTGGAGGTTATTAAGTAGATATCACCTTGCTGTTCAAGATGTAGTGGAGGGGCTGGAGGGAACTGCCTGAAAATGTAGAGCTGTGTTCCAGTAGCCATGTTTCTTGATGATGATTGAACAATGATATAGCTTTCACAATGTGACTGTGTGATGGTGAAAACCTTGTGTTTGATGCTCCTTTTATCTACCATATCAACAGATGAGTAGAACATATGGAATAAAAATAAATAATAGGGGGAACAAATGTTAAAATAAATTTAGTTTGAAATGCTAGTGATAAATGAAAGTGAGGTGTAAGGGGTATGGTATGTATGATCTTTTTTTTTCTGTTATCATTTTATTTCTTTTTCTGTTGTCTTTTTATTTCTTTTTCTAAATTGATGCAAATATTCTAAGAAATG
Organism: Myrmecophaga tridactyla; assembly: GCA_004026745.1. Taxonomy (NCBI): domain Eukaryota; kingdom Metazoa; phylum Chordata; class Mammalia; order Pilosa; family Myrmecophagidae; genus Myrmecophaga; species Myrmecophaga tridactyla. Next base: position 8,260 of record PVIY010045378.1, on the reverse strand, counting down.
ATGAATATGCAACTATGTGATGATATTAAGAATTACTGATTATATATGTATAATGGAATGATATGTTAATGTTTTTGTTTGTTGTTAATTTTTAAATTAATAAATAAAAATTTTAAAAAAACACACACACACACAAAAAAAAATCACAGAACTTAAAGGAATCAACGGCACAGTAGAAGAGATGTAAAAAACAATGGAAGCCTACAATGTTAGATTTCAAGAGGCAGAAGATAGGATTAGTGAACTGGAGGATGGGACATCTGAAATCCAACAAGCAAAAGAAAATATAGGGAAAAGAATGGAAAAATATGAGCAGGGACTCCAGGAATTGAATACAACATGAGTACACAAAAATACATGTTGTGGGCATCCCAGAAGGAGAAGAGAAGGGAAAAGGAGGAGAAAAACTAATGGAGGAAATTATCACTGAAAATTTCCCAACTCTTATGAAAGATTTAAAATTACAGATCCAAGAAGTGCAGCATACCCCAAACAGAATAGATCCAAATAAACATACTCCAAGACACTTACTAATCAGAATATCAGATGTCAAAGAGAAAGAGAATTTTGAAAGTGCAAGAGAAAAGCAATCCATCACATACAAGGGAAGCCCAATGAGACAATACATAGATTTCTCAGCAGAAACCATGAAGGCAAGAAGACAATGGTATGATGTATGTAAGATACAAAAAGAGAAAAACTGCCAACCAAGAATTCTATATCCAGCAAAACTGTCCTTCAAAATGAGGGGGAAATTAAAACATTTTCAGACAAAAAGTCACTGAGAGAATTTGTGACCAAGAGACTGTCTCTGCAAGAAATAATAAAGGGAGCACTAGAGACAGAAAAAGACAGGAGAGAGAGAGGTGTGGAGAAGAGTGTAGAAATGAAGACTACCAGTAAAGGTAAAAAGAAGAAAAATTAGATATAACATAAAAAATCCAAAAGACGAAATGGTAGAAGAAAGTACTGCCCTTACAGTAATAACACTAAATGTTAATGGATTATACTCCCCAATCAAAAGACATAGGTTGGTGGAATGGATTAAAAAACAGGACCCATCTATATGCTGTCTAAAGGAGACACAGTTTAGACCCAAGAATAAACACAGGCTGAAAGTGAAAGGTTGGGAAAAGATATTTCACGGAAACTACAATCAGAAAAGAGCAGGAGAAGCTATACTAATATCCAACCAATTAGACTTCAAATGTAAAACAGTTAAAAGAGGCAAAGAAGGACACTATGTATTAATAAAAGGAACAATTCAACAACAAGATATAACAATCATAAATATTTATGCACCAAGCCAGAGTGCTCCAAAATACATGAATAAACACTGAAAACACTGAAAAGAGAAACTGACATATCTACCATTGTGGTAGTTAAATTCAGTTGTCAACTTGGCCAGGTGAAGCCACCTAGTTCTGTTGCTGTGGACATGAGCCAATGGTACGTGAACCTTGTCTGTTGCTGATTTACATCTGCAGTAGGCTAGGAGGCATGCCTGCTGCAATGAATGATGTTTGACTTAATTGGCTGGTGCTTAAATAAGAGTGCGCAACGTAGCACAACCCAAGCAGCTCAGCATACCTCATCTCAGCACTTGCAGCTCAGCCCAGGCCTTTGGAGATGCAGAAAGAAATCACCCTGGGGAAAGATGTTGGAACCCAGAGGCCTGGAGAGAAGGCCAGCAGAGACCATCCTGTGCCTTCCCACATAAAGAATCTCAGTGGAAAGTTAGCTGCCTTTCCTGTGAAGAACTAACAAAATAAATTCCTCTTTTTAATAGCCATTCTATTTCTGGTATATTGCATTCTGGCAGCTAGCAAATTAGAACAACCATCATAGTTGGAGACTTCAATTCCCCGCTGTCATCAATGGACAGGACATCTAGACAGAGGATCAATTAAGAAACAGAGAATTTGAATAATGCAATAAACAAACTAGACATAACAGGCATTTATAAAACATTATACCCCATACAGCAGGATGCACCTTTTTCTCAAATGCTCATGGATCATTCTCAAGGATAGACCATATGCTGGGTCACAAAGCAAGTCTCAATAAATTTAAAAAGATTGAAATCATACAAAACACTTTCTCAGATCATAAAGGAATGAAGTTGGAAATCAATAATAGGCAGAATGCCAGAAATTCACAAATATATGGAGGCTCAACAACACACTCTTAAACAACCAATGGGTCAAGGAAGAAGTTAGAAGAGAAATCAGTAAATATTTCGAGGCAAATGAAAATGAAAACACAATATATCAAAATTTATGAAATAATTTCCTCCATTAGTTTTTCTCCACCTTTTCCCTTCTCTTCTCCTTCTGGGACACCCACAACACGTATATTCATGCACTTCATATTGTCATTCAATTCCCTTAGTCCCTGCTCATATTTTTCCATTTTTTCCCTGTATTTTCTTTTGCTTGTCAGATTTCAGATGTCCCATCCTCCAGTTCACTAATCCTATCTTCTGCCTCTTGAAATCTGACATTGTAGGTATCCATTGCTTTTTTTCATCTCTTCTACTGTGCCTTTCATTCTCATAAGGTCTGTGATTTGTTTTTTCAGACTTTCAACTTCTTCTTTTTGTTCATTCCTTGCCTTCTTTATATTCTCCCTCAATTCATTGATTTGATTTTTTGATGAGGTTTTCTATGTCTGTTTGAACATTCTGAATTAATTGTTTCGACTCTTGTATCTCATTTGAATTGTTGGTTTGTTCCTTTGACTGGGTCATATCTTCAAGTTTCCTAGTGTGATTCGTTATTTTTTGCTGATTTCTAGGCATTTAATTACTTTAATTAGTTTATTCTGGAGATTGTTTTCACCTTTTTTACCTAGGATTTTCTTGCTGGATGACTTTGTTGTCCATCTGTTCTTTGACATTCAGTTCAGCTTAATCTAGACCTCTAGAATAGGTTTTATTTAACAGATCAGAATTTTTCAATTCTTGTTTTCTTGTTTCTTGCCCTGCCTGTATGGTGCCTTCCATCCGCCCCCCACCACCTTAGGAGGGTCTACTTGGGTATTATAGACCCCAGTCAGATTTTCCCAGACCAAACTGGCCTCCTGTCAGGAGGAAAGAGTCACCTGCATCGGTTTTCCCTGAGGGTGAGACCCAGCAGATTGAAAGACTTTCCTATGAAGCCTCTAGACTCTGTGTTTTTCCTATCCTGCCCCGTATGTGACACTTGTCTGCCTGCAGGTCCCACCAGCATAAGGTGATGTGGTACCTTAACTTCAGCAGACTCCCTGCTGGAGCTGTGGTTGAGATAGAGGAGAGGTTGTAGCCTGGTTTTAATCGCTTCACTTTTCCAGACCCTGGGGTCTGAACTCCTTGAGGGAAGGAGTCCACCTGAGCTGGGCCCCATCGCTCTCCCTGGGAAGGCACAGGCTCCAGACATACTCTCAAACAAGTTTAATTCTGCCTATGCCTGGGGCAGTGGAGCCCGAGAAGCCTTGCAGCTGTATTCAAAAAGAAGTCAAGCTGTAGAAACACAGCCACCAAAATGAAAGAGAAAAATCCTTTTCAGAGCAGGACCCCCATTCCTCGGGTTTGCCAATCAAGAGGTTAAGTTGGTACATTGCTCTGTGTGTCTCCAGGTCCTATGTACCCCCTCCTCTCCTTCAGGGCCCAGACCTTTTCAAATCCAAAAAAACATCTGTTTTGTTTTTTTCTTTTTCTGTCAGCCCTGCCCCCTCTTTTTTTGCCCCTCTTTTGCTAGGGCAAAACCCAGCAACCTCCACTTTTACTCGAGGTTCAGCTGAGCTGGGGGCCTATTTTTAGTAGTCAGAATTTGTTAATTAATTCAACATTTGGAGCTTGGTTGCACTCAGCCCTTGCTGCTGGTAAAGTCTCTTTCCTTTCCCCTCTGGGAAGCAGCCTGTGGGGGAGGGGCCCTGGCCGCCATGGTTTGGGGGGACTCAGGGTTCTGGGTGGGGCTCATAGCCGGTCCAGCTGGTCCAGACTGATATACACTGTGTGTCCGGTCACTGACGTGGGCCCAGCAGTTATTCTGTCATGTTTCTGGCTATTTCGTAGCTGCTCTGGAGGACGAACTAAATCCCACACCTCACCAAGCCACCACCTTGGCCCCCCTAGATAAAATACGTTATCACCAATTGTAACCACACCAACACAAGTGTGGGTGGTAGGGTGTTACGTGGGAAACCTGTATTTTATGCAGGATTGTTCTGAAAATCCATGACTTCTCTAATAAATTTTAAAAAAGAGAGAGAGAGACAAGAAGAAAAGCAGGCAGGTATGTTCTCCTAGAAGCCACTGGGAGATGGGTTACTAGGAGAAGGAAGTGATTGTCTGGTCAACTGTTGCTGAAAGGTCAATGAGGTGGACCCAAGCCTAATTGAAATGGGTCCAGGAGAGAGGGGGAAGGGAGAAGTGTGGACAGCTCTTTAAACAGAATTTTAGTCTAAATGAATGAGTGAGCTGAAGGGCCACATAGAGCAGAAAGAAATTGTTCTAGATGGGAGAAACATCAATAGGTACATGGGAATGTTCCAGTGGAGACGGGGAATTGCTGGAGTAATGTCCTTGAGTGGGCGAGAGCTAGATTGAGCACATTAGCAGGGCGGTTGGCTTTCGGAAGCAGGGAAGGTACATCCATGGGTGCAAGAGAGAAGGCAGAGTTCTCAGGCCCAGATGCTGGGAGGCAGGTGAGGTAATGTGGGGGCTGTGGAAGTTCTCTTTTGATGGCTATAATTTAGTCCATTTGATTTGCCTTGCAAAGTGTGCCCAGTTTGCAATTATCTGCTTGGCCATTCCCCCACCAGAACCTTTCTCTTTGGTACAAAACTCAAGGAAACAGTACCTGGGGAAGGATATGCCATCTCCTTTGCCTCCTAGACACCCCAGGCCTCAGGCAGTGCTGGATCTCTTTCCTCCCCAGGATCAGTTCCTTCTCTTCCCACCCTCTGCAGCATCTGGCACTCCTCAGGACACAGAAAAAACTCTTGCCCATGTCCCATCCTACGCATCAGGTGGTGGAAAAGGTACAGGTTACTGAGTCCTTTTCTCATTTGAGACATCTGCATTCTAATTAGCTCTGCCCTGGACTTGCCGTTGTAGGCTGTGTGGATATACACCCTACTTCTTCTTTGACACTGTCTTCCTTAAACTAACCTCTAGAGGACTGGACCAAAGCTGCACAGTGTCTGGTACATCTATAAGGAAATGTAGTTGGGCCTCTGGAAGAAGCAATGCTTTAACCTAGCATTTCCCAAGTGTGCTCTGCAGGTGCCGGCCTGGGAGGTGGAGCTAAACGACCATGCTCATGGCCAGCTCACACAACTTAAGCTATGGAAATTAGTTTTGGGGAAGACCTGAGGAAAGAAATCTGTTTAGGAAACATGCCTAAACAGATTTGACCACAGACCCTTTAAAAATGAGATTGCTCATTAACATTACCCAAGGCCATACACTCTGGAAAATTCAATCTCTTAACCTGTAGGGGAAATTCCCCGAGGGAGCCAGTTAGGCCAGCCTGGAGCAGAGAAGTGCTTGAAATCAGGGTTTGCTAGGCAGTGGCTCTGGATGCACCTCTGCCTTGGCCGGCAATCTCTGTGCTGCCACCTGCTTTCACCTCCAGTTTCTGGGGTGGGCATTTTCCAGGGGACTGATTACTTTCTGGACAGCCCACTTATCTGAGGTTTCTGCCCAGCAGGTCCTGCCTCTAGGGTCTTCTTTGTCCAGGACACTGACCACTCCTTCCGGGGCAGATAGAGGTCCCTCCCCCTCAACATTAGATGGCTGTCACAGTCACAGCTCCAGGAAATGCAAGTTTACAAAACACATCAGGGTTGGCAATTATATTGATATCACAAAAGATTTCTTTCATGTGGCTCTTTGGGACTTTTACTTATTTGTTTACTGGTCATTACCCAATTAACTGAGGAAAAAAATTTTGGACCCTGGTTAAGTGTCAGTGCCAACTGAATACTGGATATCAAAGACATCTCTAAAATTAATAAAGTCAATGGGGAACAATGACTAGATATGTAAAACTCTGGTTTGCACAGAATATTTTAGGAAAATGTTTAGGACCCAGTATCCTCCCTCAGTATGGAAATCAATGAATGAATATTTTATTTGACAAGGAGTTTTTTAAGAGACTACTTCTTATGTGATATGAAATTGACTTAAATCCAGTTATATTTGTCTGTCTGTCACATAACATGTCCCGAAGCAGGAATTCCAGGGTTGGGTGACAGCCCCACAGTCACAGGGACGGCCCTTAGCTCATGGTTTCATCCTCAAGTTTGCCTTATGCTGACAAACAGCTGCTGGAGCTCGAGCAATCTCCTCTGAGTCACAACAAGGAGGACAGGGGTAGGACAAAGGTGCTAAAGTCCCTGTCTAGAGAGTTTTCCCAGAAGCCCCATCCAATGACTTTCACTTACATCTTGGTAGTCCCTTCTACAGGAAAGGCTGGAAAATGTGGAGCTTAACTTGGTAACAGAAAGAAGAGGTGAGTGGATATTGAGTAGGCAACCAACAACCTCTGCCATGACATCTAAGGTGAATTTTCTCTGTGCTTTGTCTTCTCAGGAGCCTAGAGGGGAAATTATTCTAAACTCAATTTTAGTGTTCTGACCTTTTTTACCATTTTGGGAGCCAGGGGCAGAGCTGGGGAGGGTGCATGGCCTTGGCTCTGGATATGTAGGAACTAATGAAAGCAAGGTAACCACTAAAAGAAGCAGAGACTGAAATAGTGGCAGGTGACGGAGTGTAGCAGATAAAGATAGGGTGGGGCCACCTAGGTCAGGTACCACAGGAACAAAATGGCCAGTGTGAGGCAGTGCTCAAAGGGGCTGCCTCTGTAAATAGTAGTAGTTACCTGCTTGGCCTCCATCATTATGTTTTCCTCAGAACATGGAAGGCAATAGACCTAAGGACGTAATGACTCTCTTTCCATGTAGAAAGCACTGAATTTCCACAATAACCTGTGCAGTAGGCAGACAACTATTATTGTCCCATTTTACAGATGTGAAAACTTCCTAGTGATATTCTGATCATAAAGGGCAGAGCTAGGATATTGAGCCCCAATCTCGGGGCTCCTGATGCCACAGGGTAATTACAAGGAGGAGGCAGTGGTAGCACCACAGACCTGGGGAGGGAGGAGGCCCTGGAAGTCCTTTAGGACCTGCTTTCTGGCCTGGGCTGGGCTGGGATTATGCCTAGAGTGCTGGTTAGGTCTCTCAGACTTCCAGGGGAATGAAGCCTGGTAGGCAGGCTGGCCTCTCCCTACTTTTGTTTTTGGGGATCTCTGTGTCTTGCAGTATAGAGGATGAAGGAATTATCCTTTCCAGCTGTGGGCAGCTGTGCTGGAAAACAACACAGTGCTATATCACAATTCACTCTTTTGTCCATCAAGCCTGCCATCCCTGAGTTGGTTTTGACTTAACCTTTCCAAATGTACCCAACTCTGCAAAGTTATTTCATGGTAGAGTCTGTAACGTCACAACTTCAGCTTGGTTGCTGCACACTTTCCTTCCTCGGGTACCCCTGGGTGGAAGGGGCTTTTCCTGAGTGTCTTCTTATAACCAGCTATTGCCTCCCTCTACTCTCCACAGAGCAGGGGCTTCAGTGTACTTACAGCTTTGGCTCTCATTTTACTCATGGTTCTGCTTCCTCACAGTTTCAGCTTGTGGGGACAATCATGGCCCCATCTCCACTTTAACACCCCTCAATATATTATTTCAATTCCTCCTACTACTGCTATTGCCTGCTTCCCAATTAAAATTACCTAGAAAGAAAATTTCATTGGCCCAGCTCATCTTTTCATGCCGGGCCCCATCATAGACCACTGCCCAGGTGATGGCCTGATTCATTTAAGGCCAACCAGCTGTGGCCTGGGAGAGGGAGTGGGGTCACATGATCAGCTTAGGGCTGCCCCTTTAGCAGGACTGTGGGCTGGACAGTCTCACTTGAGGGTGACTCTGGGAGTTGAGAGAAACCATCATAGATATGTCTGACATGTGGATGATATGCTGTGGGAAGAATCTGGAAGCCTTTTTGGATGAGGTGATTGGCTTGGAAGAGTGAGTAGAATTCCGTGAGCAAAGATTGGTTAAGACATTCCAGGAGGAGAAAAGGAAATAAATAAAGCACATGTTCATGGAGCAGCAGGGAGTCTTATGTAGCTGGAAAGGGGTACAGGAGGGGGAGTTGAGGGAGATGAGGCAAAGAGTTGAGCTGAGGCCAGCCTGGGTAGGGATTGCATTTTGTCGA
>PVIY010045377.1:9002-19218 GCA_004026745.1 Myrmecophaga tridactyla | reverse complement strand
GGGGGGGTGGGGGCGCCGGGCAGCCGCCAGCGATGACGATCGAGCTTTGATTGAGCTTTAACTCTGGTCCCCAGGCGTGGAGGCCGCGAGCGCGCGGGCCGGCCGTGCTCCCTTTCTTAAATGACAGTATTGAGTTGCTAGGATAAAATAAATAAGAGAGAAAAGGTCCGCTTGCACTTTTTATTTAAGGCACCCCCACCACTCCCCCCCCCCACCCCATACACACACCTTCTGTGGGGTGATCCTTAAAAAAACAGCAACCACAAAACAAGCCCCACGATTTTTACAACCTCCCGTTGTTGTTCTTTTGTACATAGCGGTTTTCTGATTGGAAAGTGTCTGTTTTCGCCGGCGGTTGTCAGCCTGTAGGGAATCCTGCGACACGGGGACGTTTCTACTCCCTTTTTCAGGCGAACTGTTTACCGTTTTGTACGTCAACTGCCCGCGGCCTGGGGGGGGGATGGGGGGCGGGCGGGGGATGGTGAGGCGTCCCAAACAGAAATTTCTAACGTTTTGTTTTTAAAATTTTTTATTATTTTATTTTTATTTTTATTTTTCCTTTTTTACTTTTTACCTCTTGTGTATATGTAGGGAATTTATAGGGAAATATGTACTTTATGGAATAAATTTTAAGAACTAAAATATATTTTATTTTAAATAAAAATAACGGACCTTTAACCTTACACAGCTAAATTACTGATTATATATTTGCTGAGCTGACTTAAGGGTTAAGAAAATTGTATCAAGAGTTTTATTTTTTGACTTCAAAGCCTTCTTAATAAAGTCTTTTTACTACACGTGAGCTCGCGGCCTCGGTGTGCTGTGGGGGTGGGCAGATGGGGAGGCTGAGATGGGGACACCCAGAGCTAACTCCCCTTGCACCCTCTTTCCAGAAGAAGGTGGGGTCCAGGCTGCCCTGATTCTGGGGTCCAAGTTCGAACTGGAGACCAGGGCTGAATCTTGTTCCAAGCTCGGGGGGAGGGAGGGCGCCTTCCCAGGCCTGAGCTGTGTGGGGGCCCCACTGGCCCCAGCGGGACTCAGTTCACCCATCCTCATGCGGGTGGGAGAGCTGAGGACTGGCCACCTCCAGGACCTGCCGCCATGCCCCATTGTCGACGAGGGAGGGCTGAGCAGCGGCCACAGGCTTTGGCACCCACCCTGGGCCCAGCTGGGAGTCGGGACCGCAGATGGATGGAACTCCAGACACCCTTCAGGGGTGGGGTGGAGGCCAGCAGGGGTTGGGTGGAGGGGTTCACGGCATGGAGCCGGGACCTGGGGACAGGGCAGGGGGCCAAGCTGCCCGCAGACTGTAGGCTGGAAGCGTGGGTGGTGGGGAGATGATCTGGGGTGGGGGTGCAGCCTGCTGGGATGGCCTGAGGGCTTCCTGGAGGAGGTGAGGGAGCTCAGGATAGCCATGTCCTAGGGTCTATATGGCCCAACAGGAGGGGAGAGAGCAGCCAGAGAGCTGGAGGCTGAGAGCTGGGCACCCAGGAATGGAAACCTGTCCTGAGCTGTGGAAGGACACGAGTCTCGGGGGGTAGGGGGGGTCCCCGCCTTGAGACGGTGTTCTCCCAGCTCCTACCTCCCACATCAGAGCCGGGGGTCACTGCCTAACCCAGGTGGTATAGCTCGGAAGGGTCAGATTTGGCCTCAGCGCCCCAAATTCTGCCTCAACCAGGAGGTGGGGAGGAGAAAGCAGCCCCCAAAGGGCCTCAGGGTCACAGGAAAGAGAGGGTGTCCAGAGCCTGGGAGGGAGCCTTTAGGAAGGAGGTGGGGAGGGGGCCTCAACAGGAGGTGGGGAGGGGGCCTCAACAGGAGGTGGGCCTGATGGGGTGAGTTGAGCATTTGGGGACAGCCCTGCTGCTGGGGAGCCGCAGGTAGAGGCAGCTGCTCTAGGTCTAGGGAGAGCAAGAGCCCCTCAAAACTGTCCGGAGGCGGTTGGGAGGCGGTAATGGGATGCAAGGGCAGCCCAGCCACGGTCCTGGGGTCTGGGGCCAGGACAAACAGCCTGGGGAAGGTCAGGCCCAGGGCTGGGGTCCTAGCCCAGACTGGGAGGAGGGTTCTGAGAGATGCAGTAGTAGATAGGGATGGGACCCTCCAACCACAATAGGCGTGTGCCCTAGCCTGGTCCAAGGACATGCTGTCCCAGAACCTTCCAGAAATGTCTGAGGTGTGCGCTTACTGGGGCAGTGCTCAGACGATGAGTGGAATTCTGGAGTTGCTCCAGCCCTCAGGGAGGGACTGCCAGAGAAGGGAAGCAGCCCAAGAGAAGGGCAGAGAGGGAGGCCCTGGATCCAGCCGCGCCTGAAGGCAGACAACCTCCAACCTCTCGGTTATGAGAACCAGGAAACCCTCTCTTGTTTAAGCCACTGTGATTTGGAGTAACCAGAATTTGTAACCACGTACAGACCACATGCCTTGCCAGGGAGCTGGGAAATGTTTTCTAGAAGGAAGGAAGTTGTGGGGAGTTGGGGAAAGCCAGGTAAGTCCCCTGTGGATATGGGCTTTTGGCGCCCAGATGAAGGTGAGGTCTGGTCAACCTCGGCGCAGCAAAGTCTTGCTGCCACCAGCACTGTCCCAGCATCTGCTGGGAAAGCCCCTGTCCTGGGTCCTCACGGGCTAAGGCCACAATTCTCCCATCCTTGAGATTGAGCCATCCTTGAAGTAAGCCCCAGTGTAGGACAGATCTCACTCAGTGGGATGCACCCTTGGGCGGTCCCTGGGGCAGGAACAGGGCAAGAGTTCGCGTCTTGCAGTCAACATCTGGGTTTGAATGCCAGCCCCAGCACCCAGCTGCTTCCCCACCCTGCCACATCACCTGAACACCCTGACCTTGGTTTCCTCATCTGTGACATGGCACCTGCAGGTCTCATCAGGCATACCTGCAGGGGCACAGAGAGCCCGACCCATGGCAAGTGCTCAGACCGTGCTGGCCCACAAGAGTCTCCACCTGGCCAAAGAGGAATCAGTGCCCTCACGGTGATTTCGTCACACAGCAGGTGGACCCAGAAACCCCTCCCTGTGAGTCAGGAAGAGACCAGCAAACACAAGAGAAGAGCAGAAAGCGCCAGTACCAGTAGGTGCTTAGTATTTGTTGAATGAATGAATGGATGCACAGGTGGGTAGGCAGGTGGATGGATTTGTAGGTGGGTAGGTGGGTGGATGGGTGGGTGGATGGATGGAAGGATGGATTGGTGGGTGGTGGGTGGAAGAAAGGAAGGGTGGATGGATAGATTAGTGGGTGGATGGGTGGGTGGGTGGATGGATGGAAGGAGGGGTGGATGGTTGGGTGGGTGGATGAGTGGATGGAGGACCAGGTGGCCGGGTGGGCAGATTGGTGGACGGTGGGCAAGGGAGCTCAGAGGACGAGCTATGACTTCTATCTACCCAGGGATGCAGAGGAAGGCTGGTCAGAAAGCGTGGCTGGGTGGCAGAAGGGGAAACGACATGGCAAAGACCTTAGATGCAGGATGGAGCCCTTTACCCGAGAGAGTGTCCTCAGAACCTCTGAGGGCAAGGGAGCCTATCTACTCTTAGAATCCTAGGTCCTGCAGATGGAGAACTGGGTTCCAAGAGGCCTGGGGTAGGGCCCTCACAATTCATGTGTCCAGAACCTAAAATCCCCAACCCTGAGAAAGTCAAGGGTAGTGGGAATTGGGCATGAGCCTGGAAGTGACTCGCTTTGGCTGTCCCCAGCAAGAGCTCAGAGAAGCTGCAGGCTGCTGGAGAAGGCTGTGGCCTCAGTGGGTAAAAAAAAAAAAAAACCAAAAACAAACCACTAAGGCTGAAGGTTGAGGTCCCAGGCAGTGAGAAAGGAAGAGGGAGAGATGACCTGGAAAACGTCCTCAGTCGAGGCAGGGTGAGGTAGCTGGCAGCTGGGTGGGAGGCAGTTAAGCAACTTCTCAAGGAGAAACAGGTACGAGACAGAGGAGAAAGGCTACTTTGCACATACAGATCTCTCTGGGGCGGGGGGAAGGGAGGGGGCTGTGGAGGCCCCAATACTCCCCCCCGAACCCCAAACATTTCAATATTCTTCTGAAGAATCTAGGATGAGGCATCTTGAGCCCAAAAGGAGCTCACAGTAGTGATAAGGGCAATAGAGGCTGACTGGATTATCTCCTTGTGGGAGATGCCCCTCACCTTATAGCTGGTCACGGATGTAATGAGTCACAGATGCAATCAGCTGACTGCTGATTTAATACACCAGCCACAAAATATATCCTTGCAGCAACCGTCAGGCCAGTGCTTGCCCAACTACACAACTGGGCATCGTCATTTGGTCAAATTGACACCAAAACCTAACCATCACACCCAGGGCTGCTTTTTTATTGAGATATGATCATCCAAAGCGTACTATCAGTGGTTCACAGTATCTTCGTAAAGCTGTGCGGTCATCATTACAATCGATTTTTGAACATTTTCGTTAGTCCAAAATCAATAAAAATAAAAGTAAAAAAGAACACCCAAAACATCCCATATCCCCAACCCCTCATATTGTTTTGTTTTGGTCTTTTTTTTTTTTTTCCATACTTAACTGTCCACACACTGGACAAAGGAGGGTCAGTCATAAGTTTTTCACAATCACACAGTCACATGGTACTATTTCTGTAGTTATACAATCGTCTTCAAGAATCAAGGCTACTAGATTACAGTTAAACAATTTTGGGTATTTTCCTCTAGCTACTCCAGTACACCAAAAACCAAAAAGGGATATCTATATACTGCATAAGAATAACCTCCAGAATGCTTTCTCGACTCTATTTGAAATCTCTCAGCCACTGATACTTTATTTTGTTTCATTTCTCTTCTCCCTTTTGGTCAAGAAGGCTTTCTCACTCCCAGAATGCCAGGGCCAGGCTCATCCCCAGGGAGTCATGTCCCATGATGCCAGGGAGATACATCCCCGGGAGTCATGTCCCACGTAGCAGGGGAAGGTAGTGAGCTCACCTGTTGAGTTGGCTCTTAAGCTGATTTTATGCTTTGTTCACTGAAAGAAGACCTTTTAGAATAGAGGTTGGTGAACAACAGTCCACAAGCCAAATCTGGCCCACTGCTGGTATTTGTAAATAAAGTTTTGTTGGCACACAGTCTTGCCCGTTCATTTACATATCATCTTTCATGGCTTTCACACCACCACAGCAGACATGAAGAGGCACGGCACAGACTATGGCCCAACCAAAAATATTGACCCTCTGGCTTTTTGCAGAAAAAGGTTGCTAACCCCTTTTCTAGGCCAACCTGGGGGCTTTGTGGATGCTACAGAAAATAGCTGGGGTCTAGAGAAGTCCTGTCCAATAGAACATTCTATGACAGGGGAAGGGTCTTCATTTGTGCCTTCCAAAAAAAATTTCTGCAAGCCACGTGTGGCTATCGCGTACTTAAAGCCTGGCTGATAGAACTGGGAAATGAGATCTTACTTCTTAAATAGGCTTAGTCACTTTAAATTTAGATGTAAATAGCCACATGTGGCTGGCAGCCACTGAACTGTCCAACAGAACTTTCTGCAATGGTGGAAATATTCTAGATTTGTTTGTCTGATACAGGAGCCCCAAGCCACATGCGGCTATGAAGCCCTTGAATGACTAGCACAACTGCAAAACAAGTTTTAATTATATTTCTCTTTAATATAGATTTAAATTTAAATAGCCACAAATGGCAAAAAAAAAAAAAAAAAAAAAAAGGAAAGCAGCTAGGGAAACTCTTTCTGCTAAGCAGACTTTGAGATACTTTTAAAACAACTTAGTGGGGCAGGCAACGGTGGCTCAGTGGCAGCGTTCTCGCCCACCATTCCGGAGACCCGGGTTCGATTCCCGGAGCCTGCTCATGCCCAAAAATAAAAAAACCCTGGTGGACAGAAATGTAATAAACAAAACAACAATGCAATACTCTGTGTTATAGTTGAAGCCATTCCCATTTTGTTTTAATATTTCAGGTGTAATTTACAGATTTCCTTAAAAGCCAGTTTCTGGGGCCGGCTGGACACACCATGGACCCAGCCAGGGAAGGGGAGCCTGGAATGTCAATCTGCCCAGAAATTGGAACGAAAGTGTGAGTGGACGGGCATCCTGCCTGGTTGAGCCAAAAGTGTGGGAGCAGGGGACGGCCCCAGGAGAGGGAGAACTTGTGGGCTGTGGCGATTTGCAGAATAACAGCCCCCAAAGTCAGCCATACACTAACTCCTGGAACCTGGGACTCTGTTCCCTTCCATGGCAAAAGGGGACTCTGCAGGCAGGATGAAGGGCAGCGCCCCAAGGTGGAGGAATTTTCCTGCACTCTCCAGTGGGTAGGGGTAGGGGGTCATTGTCATCACAGGGTCCTTTATAAGAGGGAGGTGGGGTGGGGGTCAGAGTTAGAGAGGGGAGAAAATGCTACTTGCTGGCTTTGAAGGCAGAGAAAAGGGTCACCAGCCCAGGAACACTAAAAGTTGGAAAACGCAAGGAGGCAGGTTTCTCCCTGCTGACATTCAGCTCTTACTTGTTTTGTTTTTTTGCAAATTTTACTGAGATACATTCACGCACCATATAATCCATCCAAAGTGTAAAAAGCCCAAAGTGACATTCAGTTTTGGGCTTTCTGACCTCCAGACTCTAAGAGAACAACTATGTGTTCTTTAAGCTACTAAGTTTTTGATAATTTGTTACAGCAGCAACTCCTTGGAGCTGATCCTAGGGTCCGGGGAGGGAAAATAGAAGCAAGCCTGGAGCATCCAGTCATTTTGGAAAGTTAAAGGACATATCCTCCCCTGCCACCCACCCACCCCCAAATCCCACCAGGACAGGGGCAGCTCCAAGGGAGGCAGTGAGCCAGCGGAAAGAACTCCCCTCGGCCAAAGCTGGAACAATTCGTCCTGGAAAAGCCGGGACGCCAAGTTACATTTGAATTTCAGATAAATACAGAGTCATCTTTTAGGATGAGGTCTTTTGCAACGTCTGGCTAAGGATGAACCATGCATCCTTAAATAACAAATGGCTCGTCGTTTCTCTGCATTTTCAAATGTAAATGGGCGTCCTGGGTTTAAAAAAATTTTTTTTTTATTGGCTAAAGCTGGCAACTCTTTGAGGCATAGGAGAAAGAGGCAGTAATTGATTGATTAACGGTGAGAATTCTAAGCCAGCGAGCTCCGCCTGGTGGATCCTGAATGCTCCCCTTACAGGTAAAGGTGAGATAAAGATAAAATGCCATAATGAAAGGGGGGCGGGGGGGGAGGGTGTTAGTGAATAGGGAGCAGAATTTATTCCATAAATATTTATTGATATTGACTGAGCACCTTGAACCCTGTCAAAGCCGGAAGTGGGTCTGCTGTAGTCAGGAGCCAGGGGGAGAGCCGAGAGACCCTCAAATACTTACCTTCACCCCAAATCACCACCCTCCTATCTGCAGTTCCTTGGACCAAAACAGCTGGTCCTCTGTCGCTACCATGTGGCCATTACTGCAAACTACACCCAGCCCTCCACTGGAGGGAAACCTGGATTTTTTTGTGTGTAAAATGGGGGCCAACAGACCCCTCGTCCCCAGGCTGCGAGCTCTACAGGGGCATAGAGATAGGCTCATCTTTTTCACCTTTCACCTTTGTCCCTTGCCCCGCAGCTCAGCACGATCACAGAGTGGGCGCTCCACAAACATTTGCTGATTGAATGAATGAAAGGTCAGCATCAAGAAGGGAGAACTTTTCACCCAGCTAAATCCAATTTTGTCCAGTGTCAGGGGTGGTGCAGTCACCCAAACACCCCCCCATGAGAATTTTGCCACCATTTTCCAATGGCAGAAAACACTCCAGCTTCCTGCCCCGCCCCCCCCCCCCCCCCCCCCCCCCCCCCCCCCCCCCCCCCGCCACAAGCATCTTGAATAACTTGGAGAATGGATTGGAAGCAGGTGAGCTGAGCCCCAGACAGGTGATTAGATAAGAGGCCAGGACAGGGGCCCCATGCTGAGGGACAAGAAAGACCAGGTTCCTGCAAATACTCCAGACTCCAGAAATGTTTTGTTGAAATATGTTTAAGTTTTTGCTTCCGAAGAGGAGTGGTAGATTTTCAGGGGAGGGTAGAGAACATTTCACCCATTCACTTAGTTTAAATTGGAGCTAGAGGGCTTAAAAAAACAGTATCGACTAGCTTCATATCAAACCAGTACCAAGCCAGGTGGCTGCAATCAACAGGGCTAGGTTGTGCCGGAAGCAGGAATGCTGAGATGGGGGTGAAGGTGTCTCTCCCACCCCCCCCACCCAGCCCCCCTCCTCACTGCTTCTTCTTGGAACACCATGACTTGGATCTCACCGTGAGAAGACATCAGACACATCTCACCTGAGGAGCATGCTACAAAACCCCTGCCCAGTGCGCCTCGGAACTGTCAAGGTCATCAAAAAATAAGGCACGGGGTGGGGGGAGGATCTGAGAGACACACCCAGCTCAGTGGAACTTCAGGAAAGGTTATTAGTGAGAACTAAATGCCTCGTGGGATCCTGGATGGGCTGCTGGGACCAACAAAGGACCCTAGGAAAAAAGGCAGTCTGGGTGATGTAGGGACTTTAGCTAATGACACTGTATCGATATGGCTTCACTAATTGTTCAAATGGACCCCCTGCTACTGTAAGGTGCCCAAAAAGGGGGGCTGTGCCGGTTTGAATCTGCTGTGTACCCCAGCAAAGCAAAGCTCTTTAATCCTTATTCAGTATTGCTGGGTGGGATCCTTTTTATTGTTTCCATGGAGATGTGATCCACCCAATTGTGGGTGGTAACTTATAATTAGATGGTTTCCATGTAGATGCATCCCCACCTATACAAGGTGGGGTTGCTTACCGGAGCCCTTTAAGAGGGAACCATTTTGGAAAAAGCTTAGAGCCACCAGAGCCCACACAACCAGAGACCTTTAGAGATGCAGAAGGAAAATGCTCATCAGCCCTTCCTTTGGAGTTAAGGTATGTTTTTCTGGATGCCTTAGTTTGGACATTTTTATAGCCTTAGAACTGTAAGCCTGCAATTAATAAATTCCCTCTGTAAAAGCCATTCTGTTTCTGGTATTTTGCATTTTGGCAGCTTTAACAGCTTTACAACAGAGGGCCCTGGGTGTGGTGGTATGAGACCCCTCTGTGTCATTTTCACAACTTTTCTGTAAGTCTAAAACTGTTCTAAAAAATTACATTTGTTTTAAAGAAAAAACTATCAGGGGCGTTTTCAAGAAATACCCGTGCAGGCAAGCGGCTGGTTCAAACCCTGCCTGAACTCCATTCTCAGAGGAATATACTTCCAACGAGGATTCCTCTCCCAGGCGAGAGCCTCTCACAGATGAGTGAGGTTCATATGTAATTGTGTCTCCATCTTCCCTCAGTGTTTGTTCCTGGGGGCTTCAGGGATGAAAATGTTTTGGTGAGCAAGAGCAAGAATTTGGCTGCTTTGGTTGTTGATTTATTTGCTGCCTCACCTCCACCTTCCCAGAACCCAGCGCAGGGCCCAGCATACAGTAGGTGCTCAATAAATGCTTGCCAACCAGTCTGCATCACCCACGAAGAGCATCCTCATTCCTCCGTCCAGACTGTGGAAGTTCCACTGTCGTCAGCTTTGCGGCATTGGAAACTCTTTGGCTTTGTCAGTTCGGGGAGGGGCGGGCAGGTGGGGTCCAGGCCAGGGCTCAGAGGTGGCCCCGCCAGGGACGCAAAGTGCTTTTCGAGGGCTAACTAAACGCTAAAAACTAAAAAATGAAAAAAGACTAAAAAGTAATTTAAAAAGTAAACAAGAAAAAAATCCAAAAATCCGCCAAGCTGTCCCTTTGCATTACAAAATTACAAATATATATATATTTTTGCATGTGTTGTACATTCATGGATGGTTAAAAAAGAAAAATGCTCTGGGACATAGCCTGCGTTTAAACATCCCATCCACTCCTCCAACTGCGTGTTTTGTTCTCAGTGATAGAGAAAGTAAAACTCCTAAAGGCTTAAAATGGTTAAAAATCAAGATGTGACGCCCAGAGGATTTTTAGGGCCTCTAAACTATCCTGCAAGATATAAGTGGTGAACTGTACAGCTGTGTTCCAGTAGCCATGTTTCTTGATGATGATTGTATAATGATATAGCTTTCACAATGTGACTGTGTGATTGTGAAAACCTTGTGTCTGATGCTCCTTTTATCTACCTTGTCAACAGATGAGAGGAACATATGGAATAAAAATAAATAATAGGGGGAACAAATGTTAAAATAGATTTAGTTTGAAATGCTAGTGA
>PVIY010045376.1:0-19136 GCA_004026745.1 Myrmecophaga tridactyla | reverse complement strand
CATTCAACCATCCTATTTGGCCTATGCAGAAAACAGATGGGTCTTGGAGATTACAGTGGATTATCATAAGCTCAACCCCAGGTGGTAACTCCAATTGCAGCTGCTGTTCCAGATCTGGTATCATTGCTTGAGCAAATCAGTACATCCCCTAGTATCTGGTATGCAGCTATTGATCTGGCAAATGCTTTTTTCTCAATAGATATTAGTAAGGACCACCAGAAACAGTTTGCTTTCAGCTGGCAAGGTCATCAATACACTTTCACTGTCCTATCTCAGGGGTGTATCAACCCTCCAGCCCTATGTCATAATCTTGTCCACAGGGACCTTGATCGTTTCTCCCTCCCACAAGACATCACACTGGTCCATTATATTGATGATATCATGTTGACTGGACCTAGTGAGCAAGAAGTAGCAACTAATCTAGACTTACTGGTAAGGCATTTGCTTGTCGGAGATTGGGAGATAAATCCAACAAAAATACAGGGGCTTTCCACCTCAGTGAAATTTCTAGGTGTCCAGTGGTGTGGGGCATGTCAAGATATCCCTTCTAAGGTGAATGAGAAGCTGCTGCATCTGGCCCCTCCTACGACTAAAAAAGAGGCATAATGCCTAGTTGGTCTTTTTGGATTTTGGCAACAACATATTCCTCATTTGGGTGTGCTACTCCGGCCCATTTATCGAGTGACCAGTAAAGCTGCTAATTTTGAGTGGGGACCTGAACAAGAGGAGGCTCTGCAACAGGTCCAGGCTGCTGTACAAGCTGTTCTGCCACTTGGGCCACATGATCCAGCAGATCCAATGGTGCTGGAAGTGTCAGTGGCAAATAGAGCTGCTGTTTGGAGCCTTTGGCAGGCCCCTATAGGAGAATCACAACGCAGACCCTTAGGATTTTGGAGCAAAGCCTTACCATCTGCTGCAGATAACTACTCTCTTTTTGAAAAACAGCTTTTGGCCTGCTACTGGGTCTTAGTAGAGACTGAGTGCTTAACTTTGGACTGCCAAGTTACCATGAGACCTGAGTTGCCTATCATGAGCTGGGTCCTGTCTGACCCACCAAGCCATAAAGTTGGCCATGCACAGCAGCACTCTATTGTAAAATGGAAATGGTATATATGAGATAGGGCCAGAGCAGGTCCTGAAGGCACAAGTAAGTTACATGAGGAAGTGGCCCAAATGCCCATGGTCTCCACTCCTGCCACATTACCTTCTCTTTCCCAGACCAGAGCTATGGCCTCTTGGAGAGTTTCTTACAGTGAATTGATTGAGGAAGAGAAAACTCGGGCCTGGTTTACAGATGGTTCAGCATGTTATGCAGGTACCACCCGAAATTGGACAGCTGCAGCACTACAGTCCCTTTCTGGGGTGTCATTAAAGGACAGTGGTGAGGGGAAAATCCTCCCAGTGGGCAGAACTTCGAGCAGTGCACCTGGTTGTTCCTTTTGCTTGGAAGGAGATCTGGTCAGAGGTGCATTTATATACTGACTCATGGGCTGTTGCTAATGGCTTGGCTGGATGGTCAGGGACTTGGAAAGACCATTATTGGAAAATTGGTGACAAAGAAGTCTGGGGAAGAGGTATGTGAATAGACCTTTCTGAGTGGGCTAAAAACATGAAGGTATTTGTGTCCCATGTGAATGCCCACCAGAGGGTGACTTAAGCAGAGGAAGGTTTTAATAATCAAGTGGATAAGATGATCCGTTCTGTGGATACCAGTCAGCCTCTTTCCCCAGCAACTCCTGTCATTGCCCAGTGGGCTCATGAACAAAGTAGTCATGGTGAACAAAGTAAGGATGGAGGCTATGCATGGGCTCAGCAATATGGACTTCCACTCACCAAGGCTGACCTGGCTACAGACACTGCTGAGTGCCCAATCTGCCAGCAGCAGAGACCCACACTCAGCCCCTGATATGGCACCATTCCCCGAGGTGACCAGCCAGCTACATGGTGGTAAGTTGATTACATTGGACCACTCCCTTATTGGAAGGGGCAGCGATTTGTTCTAACTGGAATAGACAATACTCTGGTTACGGGTTTGCGTTCCCTGCATACAATGCTTCTGCCAAAACTACCATCTGTGGGTTTACAGGATGCCTTATCCATCGTTGTGGTATTCCACACAGCATTGCTTCTGATCAAGGAACACACTTCACAGCAAATGAAGTGTGGGAATAGGCACATACTCATGGAATTCTTATGTCTTATCATGTTCCCCATCATCCAGAAGCAGCTGGATTGATAGAATGGTGGAATGGCCTTTTGAAAACTCAGTTATGGTGCCAATTAGGTGGCAATACCTTGAAGGGCTGTGGTAATGTTCTCCAGGAAGCTGTATATGCTCTGAATCAGTATCCGCTGTATGGTGCTATTTCTCCCATAGCCAGGAACCAAGGGGTGGAAATGGGAATGGCACCACTCACTATTACCCCTAGTGATCCACTAGGGAAATTTTTGCTTCTGTTCCTGCGACTCTGAGCTCTGCTGGTCTACAGGTTTCAGTTCCAAAAGGAGGAGCACTTCTCCCAGGAGAAACAACAGTGATACCATTGAACTGGAAGTTAAGATTGCCACCTGGTCACTTTGAGCTACTCATGCCCCTGGATCAACAAGCCAAGAAGGGGATTACATTATTGTCTGGGGTGATTGACCCTGACTATCAGGGGGAAATAGGACTGCAACTACATAATGGAGGTCAAGAAGAGTTTTCGTGGAATATAGGAGATCCTCTAGGGCATCTTTTAGTATTACCATGTCCTGGGATTAAAATCAATGGAAAACCGCAGCAACCAAATCCAGGCAGGGGTACCAATGGCTCTGAAACTTCAGGAATGAAGGTTTGGGTCACCCCACCAGGCAAAGAACCACGGCCAGCTGAAGTGCTTGCTGAGGGTAAAGGGAACATGGAATGGGTAGTGGAAGAAGGTAGTGATAAGTATGAACTATGGCCACATGATCAGTTACAGAAACGAGGACTGTAATGCCGTTTTGTTAATGTTATACTATTTAAGTTGTAAGATATCATGTTTAAGAATGAATATTACCCAAGGACTTGCACCCTATTCTGGAGAGATTTAATGTGTTTCTGGTTATATGCAGGACAGTTGAGTATTGTTAGGAGAGAAAACAAAATGTGTCTTTTATTGTTTTCTATTTAGAAATTAGGTATGGTTTAAAGTGATAAGTATAGCTGCCAGGTTGACAAGGGGTGAACTGTCATGGTCAGGTTCATGTGTCAGCTTGGCCAGGTGGTTGTACCTGTTTGTCTGGTTGAGCAAGTGCTGGCCTGTCTTTTGCTATGAGGACATTTCATAGAATTAAATCATGATCACATCAGCTATATCCACAGCTGATTCCATTTGTAATCAGCCAAGGGGAGTGTCTTCTTTAATGAGTGATGTTTAATCTAATCACTGGAAGCTTTTTAAGGAGGATTCAGAAGAGACACGCTCTCTTCCTGCTTCAGCCAGCAAGCCTCTCCTGTGGAGTTTGTCCAGATCCTCCATCGGAATTGTCAGCTTCACAGCCTGCTCCATAGATTTTGGAGTCTACGTTCCCACGGTTATGTGAGATACTTCTAAAAATTTTATATTTGTGAATATTCCTTGTTGATTCTGTTTCTCTATAGAACCCTAATACACTCATTAAACATCCTTTGCTTCCATCATCCTAACAACTCACAGCCCCTGCAAAGTGGCAGCATTACAAAGACCAAGGGAAGTAACAAGCCCCCAGTGTAGAGAGCTTTGTCCTCAGATGTCACTCGGGGTCTTGTTTTCTTGTGAGCTCTTGGCATCTTGTGAGATTTGGCACCTGTCCACAAGGATGAAATGTCAGTCGGCGTCTGACGTCTTGGGGCGAGTGCGTCCTGGACCCTCCCCAGTCACTAACGCAAGGCTTCACCTGCAGAGCCATTGTTCCCATGACTGGGAGTGATGTGCTTGAGTAATTCCAACATTTCATTTGTGTTACGGGCTATGACGTGATTGGATTAGAGGCCTGATGACCTACTCAGTAAAAAGAACCTGTTGAAAAAGAAGTTATCATCCTGTGTGATGGACACATCCTGTGTGATGGACGGGTGTATATGAATTACCCTGAAACGAAGGGTCACAAGCTAATAAAAAAACTACATGATATATAATGAAACACTGGGTTTGCTCAGAGATGTGGAGTTTTATAACTATACACTGATATATATAAAGCCAACCTTTATTATTGAAATGTTGACCAGAAAAATAACTTTGTTATTGCGTGTCTGAAATTCTTGCTCCAACCCCCATTTTCCCAGTGAAATCATTGTTTTTATGACACAGTTTTTGATCATGTGAGGTCTGTCAGAAATGTAAATATCACAGAACAACCAGCGGTTGTACCCGCCTCTGGTTCTGACCGGGTCGCCTCTTGGCTGGGAGTGGAGGGCTCTGGCTGCCTGAAAGACCTCATTAATCCGTCTCGGGCAGCTTGTAGGAAGGCGATTCTCCTCGTTATTAATTGCCCAGGATCGCCATCTAGCGACGCCAAGGAGATTGCCGGGGTTTGTGCCTCTGACCCTGGCTTACAAGGACTGGGAAAATGGCTGTTCGCAGGATGGTTTTCTGTGGTGGCTTCCAGGGCTGCGGTGCGCGGAGGGGTGGAGACTGGGCGCCCTGTCAGGATGGCTTACAGCAGGGGCGTTATCGGGAACACTCGGTAGAGCTTTCGCAGAGGCAGAAAGGGCCTGGGTCATGGGCTGAATCCTCTCGTGGAGACAGTGATCCCTAGAGGCCAGGTGCCTTGCCCGGGTCACGTGCCAGCTGGGGCCGAGCTGGGCCTCGAGGCCCGGACACTGGCTGTCCCTCCGGCCGCCCTGCTCCTGCCCCCACTGTCACTCGGCCAGGGCATACACCCTGGGGCCTGCAGCCCGCCCCCTGGAGCCTCCGTCTTCGTGGAGAGATGACAAGTCAGTGTAATGCCAAGGTCTGTCCCTGCTCTGAAGGAGGTAGGGGGCTGAGAGAGCAGGTTTGCCCAGTTGGAGGAAACGATGATGGAAATGAGGTGGAAGGCTGAGCAGGAACCAGCAGTGCTGGTTGAGGGCTGGGGAAAGGCCAAGGAAGCAGAAACGTTTTAAGTTGGCTGGAGCTCCCGTGTTCACTCAAAGAGGGGTTTGTCCCGGGAACCTGGGTGTGTCATTTCACGGGGGTGTTGTGAGGATTAAATGGAGCAACGTCTGTGAACATGCCCAGCACAGTGGCTGGGCCAGGGCAGGCACACCCAAGGATAGTTCGCCTGTCCCAGTGCTACAGGAGGGCGTTCCAAAGACATCCCAGGACTTGACACTCACATGTAGAGTGTAAGAATGAGGCAAGCCCTCCTCCCCTGTAACACACTTTGGGAAGACATACCCTTTTGGAGCAGCCGGACCCTTAAACCTGGTAACAGAGAAGGTGGCAACAAGAAAGAGCCAGACAATGGCGACCTCAGGGTTGCCTAAATAGACCTCCCCTAAAGCAGCAGCAGCACCGCTCTCTGTGATGCGCCCTCCTGCTCCTCCTGCCCCGCAGCGCCCCCAGACCACACCATGCACCCCAGAAAACAATGGCCGACCTCGGAGCTACCCTGGACACTCCCTCCCAGCTGCGGGATGCTCTGAAACTCCTGCACGCGATAACTGACCACACAGCTTTCACTCCTCCGCAGGCCTGCACTGGAGCAGCTGCCCGTGGCCTGGGACAGTTCAGCTGGCTGTTGCCATAAGACCGCACGGGCAGCCATGTTCCTCAGGTAGTTCCTGAGGTTTTACTTTAACCAGCAGTCACTTATGCCGAGGAAGCAACCTCTGATGCCTTGAGATCAAAAACCAGATAACTGTTGTGCTCACCTGGTTAAATGCTCCTAACTACCCACTGCTGCCCACTTCTCACTCTGACCCCTTCCCTGGGAGATGCCCACCGAGGAACCCAAAGGAGCCCAGACGATTTACTTTAACAAACAGAATCGCTTTATCGAGATATAATTAGGTACTATAATATTAACCCATTTAAAGGGTACAATTCAGTGGTTTTTAGTTTATTTACAGAGTTTGCAACCATCATCGTAAGCTGATTTTAGAACATTTTTATCAACCTCCCTCCAGAAAAAACTCATTCCCATTAGCAGTCCCTCCTCATCTCCCCAAGTCCTCCCCTACCTTCCCCACCAGCCGCATGGGGCTATAGACAAGCCTGTTCTGGACATTTCCTAGAAACAAAATCATATCATATGTGGTCTTTGTGTCCAGCTTCTTTCACTCAAGCACAAATGACTCTGAAGTCCACCCATATTGTAGCATGCATCAATACTTCATGGCCAAATAATATTCCACGATATGAATTTCTCTATTCCTCAGTAGATGGACATTTGGGTTGTTTTTACTTTTAGGCTGTTAGGAGTATTACTGCCATCAACACTGGTGTACAAGTTTTTGTGTGGACGTGTGTTTTCATTTCTCTTGGGCATTTAGACAGGAAGAGTTGCATCATGTAATAGCTCTATGTATAACATTTTGAGGTGGCATCAAACTTTCCCAAAGTGGCTGTGCCATTTTGTATTTCCATCAGCAGTGTAGGACGGTTCCAATTTCTCCACATCCTCGTCTATTCTTGTTAATAGCCAGCTGTTTTATTTTAGCCAGCTGTTTTAGTTTGTAAAAGCTGCCAGAATGCAATATACCAGAAACCTTCTCAACTAAAGTTACCACCCACAATTGGGCAGGTCACTTCTCCATGGAAACAATCAAAAAGATCCCACCCAGCCATATTGAATGAGGATTAAAGAACTTGGCTTATCTGGGGTACACAACAAATTCAACTCAATAAATGTCAAGCAGTATCTCATTATTATTTTGATTTGCATTCCCCTAGTGACAAATGATGTTGACCATTTTTTCATGTACTTACTGACCATTTGTATATCTTCTTTGGGAAAATGTCTATTTAAGCCTTTAGTCGATTTTTTGTCTGGGTTGTTTGTCCTTTTGTTGTTCAGTTATAGGAGTTCTTTATATATTCTGGTGATAAACGCTTAGAAGATATATGATTTGCAAACATTTTCCGCCATTCTGTGGGTTGTCTTTTCACTTGCTGCCACCACCTGTCCAACATAATAGATCTCTTTGCAGCACCGGTGAAACGGGATCTGCTAATGTTCACTACCACTGTGCCGGCCTCAGCGGATACCCAGAACGGCTCTTCTCTACCAGGGAGTGCGCGTCTGTAAATTTTGTTAAATAATTGCTTCTCAATCCATTGTATATCCTTTCGTCAATCTGCAAAGACTGTAAATGATTGCCTTTGCTGATTTTTAAAAATTTTATTTATTGTATAATCTGACCTATATGCAAAGCAAAGAAAGAAGAAAGCAGTAGTTTTCAGGGCACTCTTCAACAAGTAGTTATAGGACAGATCCCAGAGTTCATCATGGGCTGCCATACCATCATCTCAGATTTTTCCTTCTAGCTGCTCTGGAATACAGAAGGTTAGAAGGCTTAAATATATATATATATATATTATCATCACAATCAACTTTTTTTTTCTTTTTGTGAAAAATAACATATACAAAAAAGTAATAAATTTCAAAGCACAGCACCACAATTAGTTGTAGAACAAATTTTAGAGTTTGGTATGGGTTACAATTCCACAATTTTAGGTGTTTTTATTTCTAGCTCCTCTAAGATACTGGAAACTAAAAGAGATATCAATTTAATGATTCAGCATTCATATTCATTTGTTAACTCCTATCTTCACTGTATAACTCCATCATCACCTTTGATCTTTCTATCCCACTTTTTAGGGGCTATGGCCATTCTAACTTTTTCATGTTGGAAGGGGCTGTCAATAATATGGGATAGGGAGATGGAACTAGCTGATGTTCTAGAAAGGCTGGCCCCTCTAGGTTTCAGGATTTATCTGGTCCAGGGACCCATCTGGAGATTGAAGGTTTCTGAAAAGTTACACCAGTGCATGGAACCTTTGTAGAATCTTATATATTGCCCTAGATGTTCTTTAGGATTGGCTGGAATCGTTTCATTTGGGGTTTGGCAAGTTATGGTAGGTAGCAATGTCTAACCTAAGCTTTATTAGTTACACTTCTTTTCCCCATTTTGGTCAGGATGCAATTGGTGATCCCACACCGCCAGGGAGACTTTCACCCCTGGATATCATGTCCCACGTACGGGGGAGGGCAATGATTTCACTTGCAGAGTTGGGCTTAGAGAGAGTGAGGCCACATCTGAGCAACAAAAGAGGTCCTCCAGAAGTAACTCTTAGGCATGCTTAAGTCTAAGCTTCTCTGCTACCTACATAAGCTTCCCAAGTGTAAGCCTCAAGATCAAGGGCTTGGCCTATTGATTTGGGTATCCCTAAAGTTTGCATCATATGTATATCCCATATTTTGTTAATGCACTCATCTGTTGATGGGCATTTGGACTGGATCCATTCTTAGCAATTGTGAATAATGCTGCTATGAACATCGATGTGCAAATATCTGTTTGTGTCACTGCTTTCAGCTTTTCTGGGTATATACCAAGTATTGCTATTGCTGGGTCATAGGGCAACTCTATATTTAGTTGTTCCTAAGGAACAACCAAACCGTCTTACACAGTGGCTCTACCATTATGCATTCCCACCAGCAGTGCATACGTGTCCCAATTTCTCCACATCCTCTCCAACATTTATAGTTTCCTGTTTGTTTAATAGCAGCCATTCTTAAAGGTGTGAGGTGGTAGCTCATTGTAGTTTTGATCTGCATTTATTTCCCTTATAGTAATGAAAGTGAGCATCTCTTCATGTGCGTTTGAGCCATCTGAATTTGATCTTCAGAAAAATGCCTATTCTTATCTTTAGCCCATTTTATAATTGGATTGTTTGTTCTTTTGTTGTTGAGCTGTATGATTTCTTAATGTATACAGGATATCAAACCTTTGTCCGATGTGCAGTTCCCAAATATTTTCTCCCATTGAGTTGGCTGCCTCTTCACCTTTTTGACAAAGTCTTTTGAGGTGCAGAAGTATTTGATTTTGAGGGGTTCCCATTTATCTATTTTTTCTTTCGTTACTTGTGCTTTTGGTGTAAAGTTTAGAAATTACCTCCTGTTACTAGAATTTGAAGATGTTTCCCTACATTTTCTTCTAGAAGTTTTTTGGTGCTACATCTGATATTTTAGGTGTTTGAGCTACTTTGAGTTCATTCTTGTATAGGGTGTAAGGAAAAGGTTCTCTTTCATTCTATTGGCTATTGATATCTAATTCTCCCATGCCCAGTTATTGAATAGTTTTGTCCCAGTTCAGTGGATTCAGGGCCCTGATCAAAAAGTTGACCATAGATTTGGTGGTCTATTTCTGCACTCTTAATTCAATTCCATTGGTCAATACTTCTAACTTTGTGCCAGTATCATGCTGTTCTGACCACTGTGGCCTTATAATAACTTTTTTAATAAACATATTTATTACAACAAAGTCTGAATTTGAATAGTATGATAACTGTCCTTCAGAATTAAAAGGAACCTTTTAAACTATGATTCTCTCTTTCTACTCAACATTTTTGCTCGTGTATTTCAGCATTGTGATTCAGTGTTGTTGGTTTTTTTAATTCTGTTAATTAAGAAATATCATTATTATCATCATATACTGCATATTTTAGATTTAACCAGCTCTTTAGTATTTTCTTTTTTTCACAATATACATTTTTTCATTTTAACATTTGTTCCCCCTATTATATATTTATTTTTAATCCATATGTTTTACTCATCTGTCCATACTGTAGATGAAAGGAGCATCAGACACAAGGTTTTCACAGTCACACAGTCACATTGCAAAAGCTATATCATTATACAATCATCTTCAAAAAAACATGGCCACTAGAACACAGCTCTGCAATTTCAGGCACTTCCCTCTAGCCTAATACCCCTTAATCTATAAAGGGGATATCTGTATAATGTGTAAGAATAACCTCCAGGATAACCTCTCGACTCTGTTTGAAATCTCTCAGCCACTGACACTTTATTTTATCTCATTTCTCTCTTCCCCCTTTCTGTCAAGAAGGCTTTCTCAATCCCTTTATGCTGAGTCCCAGTTCATTCTAGGATTTCTGTCCCACATTGCCAGGGAGATTTACACCACTGGGAGTCATGTCCCATGGGGAGGGTGGTGAGTTTGCTTGCCATATTGGCTGAGAGAGAAATAGGCCACATCTGAGCAACAAAAGAGGTTCTCTGAGGGTGACTCAGACCTAATTTTAAGTAGGCGTAGTCTGTCCTTTGTGGGGATAAGTTTCATAGGAAGAAAACCCAAGATTGAGGGCTCAGCCTATAGATTTGTTTGTCCCCACTGCTTGCAAGAATATCAGGAATTCTCCAAATGGGGAAGTTGAATTTTTCCTCTTTCTCGCCATTCCCCCAAGGGGACTTTGCAAATACTTTTTAATTCACTGTTCAGATAACTCTGGGATTTATCAGAGCATCCCTCTGGACATACCTACAAAATCTCATGCTGGACAAACCTACAAAATCTCATGTATATTAACTTTTTTTTTTTTACGTGGGCAGGCACTGGGAATGGAACCCTGGTCACCAGCATGGCAGGCGAGAACTCTGCCTGCTGAGCCACTGTGGCCTGCCCTATAATAACTTTTAAAGTCAGGAAGTGTTAATCCTCCCACTTCATTATTTTTTTTAAGGATGCTTTTAGTTATTCGGGGTCTCTTTCCCTTCCAGATGAATTTGGTAACTAGCTTTTCCAAGTCTTCAAAGTAGGTTGTTGGAATTTTGATTGGTACTGCATTGAATCTGTAGATCAATTTGGGTAGAATTGACATCTTAACTATATTTAACCTTTCTATCCATGAACAGGGAATGTCTTTCCACCTATTTAGATCTTCTTTGATTTCTTTTAGCAATGTTATGTAGTTTTCTGTGTACAAGTCCCGTACATTCCTACTTAAGTTCATTACTAAGTACTTGATCCTTTTAGTTGCTATTTTGAATGGAATTTTTTCCTTAACTGACTCCTCAGTTAGGTCATTGGTTGTGTATAGAAACGTTACTGATTTTTGCACATTGATTTCATATCCTGCCATCTTGCTGAATTTGTTTACTAGCTGAAGTAACTTTGCTGTAGATTTCTCAGGATCTTCCAAGTATAGTATGTCATCTACAAATAATCAAATTTTTACTGTTTCCTTTCCAGTTGGATGCCTTTTATTTCTTGTCCTGCCTGATTGCTCTAGCTAGAACTTCTAGTACATTGTGAATAATAGTGGTGACGGTGGGCATCCTTGTTTTGTTCCTGATCTTAGAGGGAAAGCTTTCAGTCTCTCTCCATTGAGTACAATGCTGGCTATCTTTTTTTATATATGCCCTTTATCATATTGAAGTAGTTACTTTTGATTCCTATCTTTTGGAGTGTTTTTATCAGAAAAGGATGCTGAATTTTGTTGAATGCGTTTTCATCATCAGTCGAGATGATCATGTGATTTTTCCCTTTTGATTTGTTAATGTGCTGTACTACATTAATTGATTTTCTTGTATTGAACCATCCTTGCATTCCTGATATAAACCCCACTTGGTCAAGGTGCATAGTTCTTTTAATGTGGTGTTGGATTCAATTTGCTAGTATTTTGTTGAGAATTTTTGCATCTGTGTTCATGAGGGAGATTGTCTTGTAGTTTTCCTTTCTTATAGCATCTTTACCCAGTGTTGGTATTAAAATGGTATTGGCTTCATAAAATGAGTTACATAGTGTTCCTTTTTCCTCAGTTTTTTGGAAAAGTTTGAGCAGGATTGGTGTTAGTTCTTTTTGGAATATCTGATAAAACTCCCCTGCAAAGCCATCTGGCCCTGGGCTTTTCTTTGTAGGAAGATTTTTGATGACTGATTGAATCTCTTTACTTGTGATTGGTTTGTTGAGGCTTCTATTTCTTCCTGAGTCAGTGTAGTTTGTTTGTGTGTTTCCAGGAATTTGACCATTTCATCTAAGTTGCCAAGTTTGCTGGCATATAGTTAGTTGTTCATAGTATCCTCTTATGATTTCTTTTATTTCTTCAGGGTCTGTGGTTATGCACCCGTTCTCATTTCTGATTTTGTTTATCTGCATCCTCTCTCTTTTTTTCTTTGTCCATCGTGCTAGTGGCCCATCAATTTCATTGATTTTCTCAAACAACTAACTTTTAATTTTATTGATTCCTTTGTTCTATTGATTCTATTGTTTTTCCCATTCATTTAACTCTACTTTAATCTTTTTATTTCTCTTCTGTTATTTGCTTTGGGGTTAGTTTGCTGTTCTTTCTCAAGTTCCTGAAGGTGTGCTGTTAAGTCCTCAATTTTTGCTCTTTCTTGTTTAATATAGGCATATAGGGCAATAAATTTCCCTCTCAGCCAGCCTTTGCAACATCCCATAAGTTCTGATATGTTGTATTCTCATTTTCATTCATCTCCAAATAGCTACTGAATTCTCTAGCAATTTCTTCTTTGACCCACTGGTTTTTTTTAAGAGTGTGTTATTTAATCTTCATATATTTGTGAATGTCCTCATTCTTTGGTGGTTATTAATATCCAGCTTTATTCCATTGTGATCAGAGAAAATGCTTTGAGTAATTTCAGTGTTTTTACATTTATAAAGACCTGTTTTGTGCCCCAGCATGTGATCTATCCTGGAGAATGTTTCATAAGCACTAGAGAAGAATGTATATCCTTGTGTTTTGGGGTGTAATGACCTATATATGTCTGTTAGGTCTAATTCATTTATCAAGTTGTTTAACTCCCCTATTTCCTTGTTGATCTTCTGTCTGGTTGTTCTGTCTATAGAGGAGAATGGTGTATTGAAGTCTCCTACTATTATTGTTGAAATATCTATCTCTCCTTTCAGTTTTGCCAGTGTCTGTCTCATATACTTTGGAACTCCTTGATTGGAAGCATAAACATTTATGATTTTATTTCTTCTTGGTGAATTGTCCCTTTTATTAATATATAGTGTCCTTCTTTGTCTCTTATGATTTCTTTACATCTAAAGTTTATTTTATCTGATATTAGTATAGCTACTCCTACTTTCTTTTGTTTACAACTTGCATGGAACATCTTTTTCCCCATCCTTTCACTTTCAATCTATTTGTATCTTCGTGTCTAAGAGAGTCTTTTGTAACCAGCATATAGCTGGATTATATTTCTTAAATCCTTTCTGACAATCTGTATCTTTTAATTGATAAACTTAGTCCATTAACATTCAAAGTTATTACCAAATAGGCATTTCTTGAATCCATCATCTAATTTTTTGGATTTTATTTGTCAGATCTATCTATTCTCTTTCCTCTGTCTCTTTTTATTCTATACATTACCCTTACTGGTACTCTTCAGTTCTGTGCCCTCCTCCAGACCTCCCTCTCCTGTCTTTTTTTTTTTTTTCAACTGGCAGAACTCCCTTTATTATTTCTTGTAGGGCTGGTCTCTTGTTGACATATTCTTTCAGGATTTGTTTGTCTGTGAAACTTTTAAACTCTCCCTCAGTTTTGAAGGTCAGTTTGACTGGGTACAGAATTCTTGCCTGAAAGTCTTTCTCTTTCAGCATCTTAAATATATCATACCACTGCCTTCTCACCACCACAGTACCATTTGAGTAGTCTGAACTCAGTCTTATGTGGTTTCCCTTGTATGTAGTAGATTGTATTTCTTTTGCTGCTTAGGATTTTCTGCTTCTCTTCAACATTTGACAGACTGATTAGTATGTGCCTTGGGAAAGGTCTATTTGGACTTACTTTGTTTGGAGTTCATTGAACTTCTTTGATTTGTGTATTTATGTCCTTTGTAAGGGTTGAGAAGTTTTCCCCCATTATATCCTCAACTACTCTTCCTAGTCCTTTACTCTTCTCTTCTCCTTCCGGGACACCACTGATTCTTATATTTGTGTGCTTTGTTTTTACATAATTTCCCTGAGATCCAATCCAAAATTTTCCATCTTTCTTGCCATTTGTTATTTTAGTTATTTCAGAATCGATTGATTTGTTATTTGTTATTTCAGAATCAATTGTCTTGCCCTCTAGTTTGCTTATTCTTTCTTGTTCCTCTTCAAATCTGTTGTTGTGTGTCTCTAGTATGTTTTTTATTTGGTCTACAGCATCTTTAATCTCTGTGATATTCACTATTTTTCTATTTATTCTTTCAAATTTCTCTTTATGCTCTTCTACTGCCTTCTTGATCTCCTTTATGTCATTAGCCATCCCATTGATTTTATTTAATAGAGTTACATGAACATCTTTGATTAGTTGTTCCACCATCTGTGTCTCTCTGGTGTTTTAATTTGGTCATTAGGTTGGGCTGTATCTCTCTGCATCATGATATGCTTAGTGATCTTCTGCTGTCTTAGCAGCATGTAAATATCTTGACTGGTTTACTTTGGAAGTTGATTTCCTTCATCAGTCTAAAGCCTTGTGTTTGCAGGATGGATGTGGAGCAGGATGCAGGGCTCCGGGCAGGGCACAACAGCAGGTAATGTGGTACAGTGCGGGTATAGGCGTAGGTTGGGGACGCTACACTGGCGCCAGTGAGTGTGGGCGCCCATCAGTGGGGGCGGATGTGGTTGTGCGGATGCACGGGTATGGGGGTGGGACCCTTTGTGCGCATGCACAGAGCTAGGGCAGCCAGTGTTGTGGAGGCATGGCTGGGGGCAGATGTGGTCCAGCTGCACTGGTCAGCACTTTCCCACAGCTGGGGGGGTGGTTTGTGACTGGGTGTCGTGCGCAGAACTCAGAGTGGGCGGGGTGGGATTGCGTGGCCGTATGGGCGGGGCCGGTGTAGCCTGGGTATGGAGGTAAGCCCTTGCAGCCTTTATGTGCTGGCTACTGCCTGTGGAGGGCGCCTGCAGCCTTTTGTAGCCGGGTGTAAGTGACAGTAAATCTGGAACTTGCTTCAAAAGGCTTCAGCCTAGGAAAAATTTTTAAAAAGCAAGTAGGTAAACTGTTGATGTTGGGGGAAAACAGGTACATAGTGATTCATTATACGTTTCTATTTTTGGAGCTGAAATTTTTCATAAAAACAAAAAAAAAGAAAACCAAACATGAAATACTTTGTTCTGCTTTTCTGAATTGTAAACCACCATCTCCCATTTTAATCCTATCTCCAGGTTCCTCTTGGAAATCTAGTTAGAAAAAAAGCCCCCCTTGGGCTTTGGGGGCCAGGGGCTGGGAGGTAGAGCTGAGGAAGGATAGGGCGAGACGCGCTTGCACAGGAGAGGTGGGTTGGGCTGGGGCAGGCATGTGACTGTGTAGGGCAGGTACACGCACGCGGGCTTGGTGGGGCTGGGGGGCTTGGAGCGCTGAGAGTGGAGGCTGGTGATGAGGTTCAGGTGTGTGGGGTGTGGGGTGAGTCGCAGGTCACAGGACTGTGCTGGTGAGGGTAGCGTTCAAGGAACAGGGCTTTGCATACTTCCTAGTCCCCTTCTCCCCATCCGTGCACTCCTGCGGGCTCCAGGCTTCTGTGTTAGGCTGTTTGCACCAGCCAGACAGTCTCCGGTTCTCTGCCTCTCAGTTCCTCAGCTTTTGCACCCAGGTCCACCCTGTGTGGTGCAGAAGATGCTCCCGGGTCACTCACACCCTGG
Organism: Myrmecophaga tridactyla; assembly: GCA_004026745.1. Classification (NCBI taxonomy): domain Eukaryota; kingdom Metazoa; phylum Chordata; class Mammalia; order Pilosa; family Myrmecophagidae; genus Myrmecophaga; species Myrmecophaga tridactyla. The sequence continues at coordinate 3,544 of PVIY010045376.1, read as the reverse complement.
AATCACCATCTCTTCTGCCCTCTTGTCCCTTCTTTAGCTGTTCCTTGCAGCAGGATTAACTCCAACTATCCTGTCCTGCCATCCTCCGACACTCTGTCTTTGCTGATTTTGACCTGTTCAGTCAGTCGGTACATTCCTTACACTGCCGTTCTGGAAGCCCCCATCCCATACACTGCACTGGTCCCCTCAATTCAGTAAATGTTTCCTGAGCTCCCTCCATGCTGGGCACTGGCAGGTGCTGCTTGGGCATGGTGATGGTGATGATGCATGGCTGTCCCCTCAGAGACCTCACACGGTAATAGAAAGCAACATACCATGGGTCGAGGGAGGAACCGGGTTGTACATATATACAAAATTGATGCTTCGTTGGTAATTGAGTTGAAAAGTATAATAGACAAAAAAAAAAAAAAAAAAAAAAAAAAAGGGGGGGAAAAAAAAAAAAAAAAAAAAAAAAAAAAAAAAAAAAAAAAAAAAAAAAAAGGCTGGGTTAATAGGAAAACATGGCAATCAATCACTAAAAAATGTTTTAGGGCAAGCTGTGTTGTGGTTAAGATACTAGAGGATGCAGAGTAAAGGTTTTAAATGCAACAAAACAATTTTCTGTATGACAGAAGAAGTATTTGTGAAGGGTTATTTTATTCCTTGACCTCTGCTGATGTTGTCTTCTTCTATGACTTTCACATACCCAGGAACGGTTTTCTGTTTCCCTCCGAGTCAGCTCAGTGTCACTTCCTCCAGGAAGACTTCCCTGACTTCCCCCCTCTCAAGCTCAGAATTAGTTTTCTGCCAGTGAGTTAACAGCCATGCTTCTTTCCATACTTGGAAGGCCCACTGTAAGAGCGGTTGGCATAGGTACATGCCTGTTCCCTAATTGGACCCCTCAATTGGACTTCCAGGCAGAGCCCAAGGGGGGCCTTTTTTCTAACTGGATTCCCAAGAGGAACCTTGGGGATAGGATTAAAATGGGAGATGGTGGTTTACAACTCAGAAAAAAACATAAAACAAAATGTTTTATGTTTGGTTTTCTTTTTTGTTGTTGTTTTTTGTTTTTATGAAAAATTTCAGCTGCAAAAACAGAATAGTATAATGAACCACCATGTACCTGCTGTCCTCCGACATCAACAGTTTACTGCTTGCTTTTCCCTGCATGCTTTTTAGAAGTTTTTTCTACGCTGAAACATTCTGAAGCAAGTTCCACATGTATTGTTTTACCCATAAGCACTTCAATTTTGTAAAAGTTTTATACACATCTGTCAACAGGTGTGGCCCAAGATAGGGAACCTGATCCCACCTCCACACCCTAGACAAGTGACTTTCCACATCTACAAATTGAAAGACTGAGTGGGTCTCTTGCAGCTCCAAAATAATTATTCTGTGTTCCTGAAATGTGGTCGTTATTGTCAAGGGGGTTCATTGTCTAGGTGAGGAAGCAGGGAGAAAAAAATTCTACCCAAAAACATTTGTCCTGTCAGCAAATATTTACTAAGCTCCTGTTAGGTGCTGGGCGCTGCGATAAAGCAGAAGTTCAAATGGTGAGCCAAAGAGACGCTATCCTGCCCTTGCTGAATTTACAGTCTGGATGGGGAAACAGGAATCACATATTGTACATACATATAACTTCAAACACACACACACATTATAAACACTGATGAGGGTGGTGCAGGAAATGTGCAGGGAACTAAGTTATGAGTACAGGGACAGGGCCCATCACCCCCATAGGATTCGGGGGCTCCCATGCAGAAGGTGCTAGTTGCCTGCAGTGGGACCTGAGGCTGGGAGGTAAGCAGGGACCATACCTGGTAGGAACTCTATAATCCCTGTGAAGGTTTACTTTTTTCCCCCAAGAGTAAAAGAGAAGCTCTTAGAAGGAGTTTTAGGTAGAGCATAGAGTGAATAATAAAAGCTAAGCTAGAGTGGTCAGGGGCCTGAAAGAGAAGCAGCTGGCAGGACAGACATGAAGGAGGAGGGTGGGGAGTGCTTAGACAAAACTGGAAGCAGATATGGCAGAAGGAGGGTGGTCGCACCTGTCAGGGGGAAGTCTCTGCCATCCTCAAGAGGAGGGGCCTGCAACTAAGCCCTGAATGCTCTTTTGGGCTATGGAGGCCCCATCCACCCTGGACATAAGAGAAGCCAAATTTCCACCTACAAGTATTTGCATTGTGTGTGTGCGTTCACACATGTGTGTGCTCCTAACCTAGCTTCATGAAACTGTCAGACTAGAGGCATTCCTTCCTCCCAGGGTGTTCTGATGCCTGCCACCCCACCCCGATTTCCTTGTTGCTGGGAAATCAGATGACTTCTGGTATCCAGGCTAATGCTTCTTATTACCCAAATGCTGACAAATCCCCAGTGACCAGGTTGCTTAATTAAAAGCCTGCTTGCCTGGCCAACTTTCAGAGAAGCAAGCACTTCTCAAGCAAGAAATGGGAATTTCCAACGACACTGGGCAGGAAATGATGGCATTCTAACAATCTCTAAGATGCCTTTCCTCTAAGTTAAAGGAAAGTGTTTTGTATGTGAGAAGAGCAGAGGAGACTGAGTAACCCAGGGGATTGCTCCCTCCTGTGCAGGGTCGGGGCAGAGCCCAATTTCGGGTGAACCTGGGCTGTACCTGAGGAGCCCCGCCCCTGCCAGTGGCAGGCCTGCCCCCAGCTGGCAGCCAGGGCCCTCCCAGCCACCCCTCCTGGTCTCATTTGTTCGTCAGCAACTAGTTAGCATGACATCACCCAACCAACTTTGCAAGCTCTGAAAAAGCGAGCAGGACTCAGCAAGGACAGGGGTGCTGTGGCCTCCAGAGAGCTTAGCTCAAAGCTGGCATACATTTTCCTTTCAGAACTCAGGCCAGAGGAGAGACATCCTCCCTTTTGCTGTTTTCACCTGTGGTTTTTAACAGACATGGACAAACCAAAAAGCCAGCCCAATCATGGATGTATGCGTTACTGTGGTTTGTCGTTATACAGTGAAAAGAAAAAAAAGTTTTCCATATTTCGATTTCCCTTTCTTTGCTAAAATGCTTTTTATGAAGATATTTAATAAATTATTCTTCAGGCAAAACTTTTAAAATTTCACTTAATAGAAACAAGTTATTTGCCTTTTTGATGATGTATGTATGAACGGTTACTTGAAGCAGCATGGTATGCAGAAAACATAAATTTAAAGCTAGAAGACCTGGGTTAGGTTGCTGACTGTGGTGACATTTTTTATTGTATTTAGGGGCAGGGGTTTCACTGGCCTTTAGTGGGTGGAGACCAGAGATGCTGCTAAACACCCTATAATACACAGGACAGCCCCCTAACACAAAGAATTATCCAGCCCAAAATGTCAGGAGCCGAGGCTAAGAAACTGCTCTAAATAAACTCTTGCTCTGCAAATATTCACAGCAGTATTTTTTTTTTGAAGTAATAAAAAACTGGAATCAACACACATGACTATCCACAGTAGCCTGGATAAGTAATTGTGACATAGTCACAGAATAAAATACTATAAACGAGGAGAATGAATAAACCACCCTTACATGCATCAGTGTAGATATATCTCAAAAATG
>PVIY010045375.1:0-19073 GCA_004026745.1 Myrmecophaga tridactyla | reverse complement strand
CCGGCTCGGGACTTACGTAACTCTGAGTTTATGCAACGGGCTGCTGGAACCAAACCGGGGGCCTTAGCAGCAAACAGACGTGAGAGAGGAGAGAGAAAGTTCTGGCAGGGAGCCCTGGCTCCTCCACAAACGTGATAAGGGGGTGCGGGCTGGGCTGGGAGGCCAAGTGCATATTTGAAATTCATTGGCGAGCTCAGGTTTGTGTTTGCTGTGGCCAATTTTCCGCAGACAGGGCTGCATCGGGGGCCCAGAGCCGACAGAAACCCGGGAGCACGTGCTGAGCAGCCATCCCTTGCCCGCTCTGTTTTGGGGGTCAGCATCCCCTCTACTCCCCGCATTGCCTCAGGGCTCCCCCACGCCCACTTCTTGCAGAACACAAGACCCGAGTCACACAGGGACAGGAGATGTCCTGCCGTGACCAGGTCCCCTCCCTGGCGACGGGACCCTCGTCCTTGCTCCAGATTTTCAGTAAAAACTCCCACAGGTCATGGGGGTCAAGATAGAAGGAAGCTGTGGCCACATGAAGGGGAGGACGGGGCGGTGGGAGGGCTGCCCGGCTAGCGGTGGATGTGCGACCTCACTGCACAAAACCCAGCTGGCTTTGTTCGCTCCGGTCCCTGCCCCTGGCCTGGAATCCGGCTCTCAGGTGCCGTTCGGGTTTGGGGCAGGCACTGGGGGTATGTTTTGGGGTGCAGCTTCTCTTCCCAGGGGTGGCCACTTTGCTTTACTGTGTGTGCTCATAAAATGGGGACAGCTGCTTGGGAAAACCTTCTGTGGACATCTTCTAAAAGGGCCCGCCTTCGGGTTCTCAAAGTTGGGAGGGACAGAGGAGCTGCAAACCCATTTCTCAGACGGCAACACTGAGACCCAGAAACACAAAGGCACTTGCCCGGGGGTGAGGGTGGGGGGTCCCGCCGGGGCTGTGGTTCTGGGGAGTGGGTGTGCGTCGTTTGGGATGGCCTGGCCCTCTGCGATGGAAGTTGTGGAACTTTCCCTTGTGGGCAAACACACCGGCCACTTGCACCCCATCCTCGGCGGGCACCTCTCATGGCTCGCTCTAGAGGTTACGGCGCCCGGGTGTGGCCGGGGACGGCGGAGTAGCTGGGCGAAGCACAGGCACCCGGTCTGCTCTCGGCTCAGGAGCTGCCCCTGGAAACAAGCCCCATCCCAGGGGTCAGGTCCAAGGCCCTGCGAGCAAACACCAAGGTTTCCAGGAGAAGAAACTGTGCTTCGGGGTGGCACCGCCTCTTCCTCTCCCAGCTTCCAGCCTGCCGCCGCGTCCCTGAGTGCACAATCAGCTCGTACTGGAATTTCCAGCTGCTGGCTTCCCCTAAAAATGTGTGCTTAGCCTCGACGGCAGTTTGCCTGGAACTTCCCTGCCCTGAGGACTCTCCGCTGCCAGCTCCCATCTCGCGAGCTGATCCCTAACATACCTCTCTCCCCATGTATGCATACAGCAGTCCTGTTCGATCTGTTTCTCCAGAGAACGCTGACCCATCCAACATCTGAGGAGAGAGGTCTGTACGTCGTGTGAAAGAAACAAACGAGATTGTACATTGCAGCGTATTTTCCACGGCGGCCAAAAAGAATAGGAACAATCCCGGTGTTGCCGATGAGTGGATGAACAGATCAACCGGTAGCTTCGTTTAAAGGAATAGTATACACCAATGAAAAAGAATAAACGCCCACTTCGTTTGGTAACACGGACACAAGAGGCCAGACATAAAAGAGGGTGTGCCGTGACTTTGGAAATGGGCAGGACTGACCTTTGGTGAGAAGGGTCAGAGGCGGCCTCTGGGGGCAACTGAAGCAGCAAAACCCATCGAGTGGCCCTTCAGACCGGTGCACTGCAGCACGCGAGGGCTGCCTTAGGTTTATGAAGAGCCAGAAGACGCGGCCTTGCCCCTGCCACCTGCCGGGTACCAAGCGGGTGACGGGGCAGACGAGTGGACGGAAGGGCCAGAGGCCGCAGCCCCCACGTCCCGCCGGCCCCCCAGGCCCGAGCTCAGCCCTGCTCAGGGGAGGAGAAGCCACTGCTTTGAGCTCCGGGCATGTGGGGGGCAGTTTGGGGGTGGGGGGCGGTTTGGGCGTGGGGGAGTGCGTAGGAGGTTTCCACAGGGGAGATGCAAATTGGTCAGGGTGGATGGCAGTGGGGAGAGGTCAGAAACTGCCGAGGTCTTCACAGCCCTGCGGTGGGGTGGAGGGAGCACCCCCACAAAGAAACACCCAGGCCCCCACTCATTTGGAAATGGGGTATCTTTGCAGATGTGATTGGGTTGGGGGTGGCCCTAAATCCAATAGCCAGTGCTCTTATGTAAGAGGAGGGACATCTGGACACAGGGACAGACGGACACAGAAATGGCCTATGTGCCTGGAAGCAGAGCTTGGAGTGATGCTGCCATGAGCCAAGGAATGCAAATGGCCTCCAGCAGGAGCCAGAAGAGGCAGGAAGGACCCTTGCCTGCAGGGGTCAGAGGGCACGTGGGTTCAACAAACCCCAGTTTCCACCAACGGATAAGTGGATAAGGAAAAGGCGGGCATCCGCGCAGCACAGGATTATCTGACCAGAGAGGGAAGTTAAGTTCAGATGCATGGCACAGCATGCGTGAGACTCGAAGACGCCCCGTGAGTAAAAGAAGCCGGACTGAGGGACAGGCCTGTCTGATGTCACTGAAATGAAATAATTAGCATGAGGAAAATCATTAAGTCAGAATCTAGACTATAGGTGGCCGGGGTGGGGGCAGGGAATGGGCAGTGAAGGTTGAAAATGTGCAGAGTTTCTAGCTGAGACGATGGAAAGGCTTCGGCGGTGGATGGCGGCGATGGTGACACATCGTGAATCTCACACTCCTGAAGTTTATATTTGAATGTGGTTAAAAGGGGAAGTGTTAGGCTGTGTATGTGTTACCAGAATCGTTTTCTTGGAAAAAAACATAGGAATGTGCAAAACCAACAGTGAGCTCTAATGTAAACTATGGGCCCCGATAGCATAATTATAATAATACTGTTTCACCAATTGTGAGAAAGTCACCACATTAATGCAAAGTGTTGACAAGAGGGAAAACCGGGCAGGGGAGGGGCCCGTGGGTCTGGGAACTTTGTATTTTCTGAATGATTTTTCTGTAAATCTGCTTCTCTAATTAAAAAAACAATAGGAAAAATAACAAAAAGGGAATGAAGTTCTGATCCATGCCACGGTGAGGATGAAGCTGAGACAAACCTTGTCTCTTTCCATTTATATAAAATGTCCAGGACAGGCAAATCCATCAAGATAGAAAGCAGAGTGGGGGTTGCCAAGGAGGGGCTGGGGGAAATGGGGGGGGGTGTGACAGCTAATGGGGAGGGGTTTCCTTTTGGGGTGATGAAAAATTTTGGAAATAGATGGTGGTGACGGCGGCATGAAATGAGTATAATTATTGCCACCAAATTGTACACTTAAAAATGGACAATATGGTGAATTTTGTATTATAGAAGTACTCGTACCACAATTTTTTTTTTAAAAAAAAGAAAAACAATGGAGAAACTGGAACACGAGTGCATTGTAGGTGGGAATATACAATGGTGCTGCTGCTGGGGAACGCGATATGGCGGCTCTTTAAGAAGCGGAATATTAGAATTACCATATGACCCGGCCTTCCAGTTGTCGGGTTCCACCCCAAAGGGCTGAACACAGGGACTCGGACAGATGCGCATGCCCCAGCGTTCCCCGCAGCCTTGGTCACTACCGCCAAAAGGTGGAAGCATTCCAAGTGCCCATCGACAGGTGGTGGAGAGACAAAACGTGTTCCTTCCACGGAGTGGAATATTACACAGCCGTGAAAAGGGATGAACTTCTGGAACCAGGCTACAGCCTGGAGGAAACTTGGAAAACTGACGCTCAGTGAGAGAAGCCAGGCCTGTCAGGACTCACGTCGTAGGATGTCGCTTAAGAGGTGTTGGAAATAGCAAATTCACAGGGACAGGGAGCAGATCAGAGGTTCCAGGGAAGGGGAGGTGGGAGACTTTGCTTGGTGGCATACAGGGTTTGGAAATAAAAATTAATTTAAAAACTTCTTTGAACAACAGCGGGTCTGGAAGTGAGAGACCGAGCAGAGCACTGCTGTCCCTGGGTGCTGGGGGCAAGCTGCTGGGTCGGGGAGGCCCCACGGCTGGGAACCCGGCCCACGACCGCCGACAGCCCAGCCGGGAAGGGCTCCGTCCCCAGGCGAGTCTCCGGGGACGCTGGGCACAGAATTCTGCTGTGAAGCCGCGAGGTCAGTACTCGGCGTTTCCAGCCCAGGTGCCCAGGCTGCTTCTTTCCCCCCAAGGGCCTAACCAGGGCCGGCGGGTCCTTCCCGCCAAGGCCAATGGTGCAGACTGTCCCTGCATGCCGCACAGCGCCCTCACGCCCTAACTCTGCGCCATAGTGCGGGAGCAGCCAGACAGCACACCACGGGGGACGCACCGGCATCCCTACAAAACTGCATCGTCACGGACAATACGCACACGGCAGACGTGCTGGCGTCCCGATTAAACTTTATCGTCACAGACAATACCTGCACGGATAGGCGTGGTTGTGTCCGGATTAAGCCTCATTTATAGAAAGAGGCCGCCGGCCCGCGGGCCATGGTTTGAGACCCTCGGGCCGACGGAGTCCTACCCCCACCTTCTCCTGGAAGCGCCCAGACGACCCTCCTGGTCCTGGAAAGTCTCCCAGGGACTTACCCTAGACTGTGAATTCTCCCAGCCAGAAACCTCTTCCCAGCACTGTCCCGGGCCCAGAGAAGCAGATGCCTATGACCACAGGTCAGCCATAGTAATTAGAAAGGAAAATGACAAGTGCTGACGAGGACGTGGAGAAATTAGAATCTCGTACAGTGCTGGCGGGAATCCACAACACTTCAGCCGCTGCAGACAACTGGAGGCTCCTCAGTGAATGAAGCAGAGTTTGCACGCGGCCCGGCAATGCTGGTCCTAGGCACAGAGCCCGAAGACCTGGAATCGGGGGTTCAAACTAAGACTCACACGTGCGATGCTCGTGCAGCACTCAGCATGGCGTCACAACAGCTGAAAGGTGGAAGCAGCCCACGGGACGGTCAAGGGAGGACGGGAGAGACACCGCGTGGCCCGTCCAGACGATGGGATGTTATTCAGCCACGAAAAGGAACGAAGCTTGGTCCCGTGCCGCGCCACAGGGAATGCTGAAGAAAGCCTTTGAAAAGGTCATGAGTTGTCGGGTTCCGTTTATACGAAACGTCTGGAACAGGCAAATCCACAGGGACGGGAAGCAGAGGGGGTGCCAGGGCTGGCGGGGGGTACTGCCGACGGGGACAGGGGCTCCACTGGAGGTGGTGAGAATGTTCCAGAACCGAGCAGAGGTGGTGGCTGCACCGAGACCACTGCATTGCACCCTTCAAGATGGTTAACGGTTCCTTGTACGTTTTGTGAATTTTACCAACACACACACATACACACGCACACACATGCATATGCACAGAGCTGGAAGCAGAGGCTCTGAATTCCCCTCCTTTGTCCTGGGTGTGCAAGCCAAGCCCATAGGTTTCCCTGGGGAGTAAACCGGCCTGGGATGGGGCACAGGTGTGACAGCGCGACTCTGCTTTTCACACCAGCCGGGCACGGGCCTCCCGCGGCCCCCTACGTCATGGTTTGGGAGTAAACAGTACAAATCACCAAGCAGAAGTCTCCCCCGGGCCCAGGAGCTTGGATTTTTCCTATTAAGTGACGAGCATCCGCCATGCCTGATGGTTTGGGGACAGTGTCAGTGGAGGGAGGGTCTCTTCCCAGAAGGAGGGGCAGGGTGCCCTGGCCCCCATGAGGCCGGAGCTGGGCTGGAAATGGAAAGTCCAGCTCTGAGCCACGGCCTGGCCACCCCCATTTGGGCAGCATCTCTCACCCTAGACACGTGGCAATGCCCGGGACGTTTTCACTCGCCACGACATGACGGGGTGCTGCTGGCCAGGGGAGCAGCTCAAAACCTCACAAGGCACAGGACGGTCTTACCACATACCCAAACACACACACAAAGACCAATCCCAGTGGTGCCAGGCTGGGAAGTTCTGCTTATGGGACCCTTTAACCCAGATCTCACCCTGACCTGCTCCCGCCCCTCTAAAAACATATTCGAGGGAGGATGAAATTTAGCCACAGAGCCTTCTTCTCACAGTAGGGAGCAGTGCTGGTGAGTCGCAGGCAGACTCGAGGTGCTGTGTGACCTTCCATAGGTGTCTCAGCCTCTCTGAGCCTCCATTCTCCACCAGGGACAAAGCAGACAACCTCACGGAGCCTTTGTTAAATTAGTCCAGAGCATGAAAATGGCTCAGCCGCAGTTGATACTGCTTTTCACCCACCAGGGTGGCTATCATTTAAAAATGGAAAATAAAAAGGGCTGGCGAGAGGGTGTGGAGAAATCGGAACCCTCGTGTATTCTGGTGGGAATGCAAAATGGCACAACTGCCACGGGAAACTGTCTGGCAGGTCATCAGAAAGTTAAACACAGAGTCGCTGTAGGAGGTGGCAATTCCAATCCTAGGTTTAGCCCCAAGAGAACTGAAAACAGAGACTCGGGCTGTATGCCAATGTCCATCAGCCAATTCACAACAAGGAAGACTTCCTGGAGGAGGTGGCGAGACAGCATTGAACCAAGGGCCAAGCGTGCCCAGGTAAACCACTGGAATCCACCCCAAGCTCAAGAGGGAGCCGATGGCATACTTGGAACTGAACTGCCACAGCTCGAATGAACGCTGGCTTTTTAACTCAGCAGCCGTATCGTGGTTTTTGTAAGATGTCACTGGGGGAGGCCGGGTGAAGTGTAGACCAGCTCCCTCGGCAGCATCCTTGCAACTTTTCTGTCAATCTGAGGTTTATTTAAATAAAAACAATAACACCTCTAAGCCACGGCGGGCGGGGGAGGCCACTCACCTCTCTGATGGCAACTTAGAGACGAGTCAGCAGTGGCTCACCACGTGAGGTGACACGGAGCTGAGACCAGGAGCCAGGGCAGGGGAAGACGTGCAAACAACCAGGTGCCTCCCAGGTGCCCAGTGCCACCTGGGAAAGTTCAGGAGGGCTTTTCAGAGGAGGTGACCCTGCAGCTGCCTCTTCCCTTGCGGGTTAAGTGTTCGCCAGGTAGGTGAGGGGTGAAGCTCAGCAGGGCCAGAGCTCGGGCCTGTGGACCAGGAGGGCAATGGCCTGGAATGTGTTTAGGAGAGGGTGGCCTGATATAGCCAATATGACACAGGATGCCTGGCTGAATGGGATTTTCAGAGAAACAAGGAATTATTATTATATATTGTTAGTATAAGTATATCCCAGATATTGCATGTATTTTTAAAGGTATAACTATATCCTCCCATGCGATATCTGGGATATACTTATACTAAAAAAAATCATTCCTTGTTTATCCGAAATTCAAATTTAACCAGGCGTCCTACTGTGGGCGATGGAAGGGGCAGGCTTGGGTCTGCACGGGGCCCCGAGTCGTGCCAGGATTCTGGATTAGGCACCCAGCAGAGGCAACTTATGGGCCTCAGGGAGGGAGGGAGGGCGAGAGGGGGGGAAAACAAACTCCCCGTTTTACAGAGGCTCAAAATGACAGAGCATAATAAAAATATTGGTGATGACAACAGTAATAACTCTCCCCCTGCTCCCCCCGGCTGTGGGGGCCTCGCTCCCTGCCAGGCCTGGGGACCCCACAGTGGGCGGGGGGCTCGGCCCTGTGTCCTCGGCCAGGCCCAGCCCTGCCCCCCTCCCTAGCCGGCTTCTCTCCGCGGCAGTAGCAACAGTGACGTCTGTGATCGCTTCTCTTCTTTTCTAGAACATTCTCTTTTTTTCTCCCATTGAAGACCATCTTTCTTTCAGGTTTGTCTACCCCTTTCCCAGGTTCAGAGAAGTGCCTACAGACCCCACACTGGACACACAGCCTGGGCTGAGGGCACCGGCCGTCCCACCCTCTCAGCCCCCACCAAGTCCCCGGGCTGCACTGCCCACCCAGCGGGGGTGACAGGGCTGGGGACAGCCAGGCCGAGCAGCAGGCCCGCCTCCCTGCATACCCCCCTGCCCCGGCCGGGACACCCGGGATGACCTGGGAATGGAGAGAAGCCGTGAGCTATGGGTGTGCCAGGCCAACCCGGAAAAGGGGTGAGTTCACCCCCAGCTGAGTGGGACGGAGTATGTGCTGGGCTTGACCGGGTCCCCTCCACACTGCGGGGATGGCAGGCAGCAGGGGACAGTGGGCCCCGCTCCCCTCCACCTGCCCCACGGCAGGAATGAGAAGCCAGCCCACCGGCTCCCGATCTGGGGGTCCAGGGCTCCCCCCACGGGGTTTGAGAAGGAAACAAGCCTGTGCATATCATCACAGAGGCTCAAAGTAAACGTTATAACCATGTCGAGGGGACGGGGGAGGACAGGACAATTAGATGATGCCCCGGAACTTTCTCCTCCTCTCAGATGCAGCCAGCTGAGCTTTTAAAGGCAGATTCCATGACTTTGCAAACATAATGCTGCATGAAATAATGTGGGACATGTAAGCACAAGTAGGACACCGCCCTGCTATGTGAAATATCTAGAAATGACAAACCAGAGAGTAAGGACGCAGATTGGACTGACCCGGGGCTGAGAGAGGGTGGGCAGTGGTCACCTGATGGACCGAGTGTTTGCAAATGTTGGAAATTTTGAAATGGAACCGGAAAAAGAAATGGACGTGGAAGCCACTTCATACGTGCCTTTGGCATCTCCCAAATAAATTGTTCCAGGTGCCCTGAAATGGCTCAGGCGACCCTTGGCAAAGGAAGGGCCACTTGCAGTTTCTCGGCACGATGAACGCAGGCTTCGTGCGATCTGCCCCTCAAGGCCGTCATGGAGAAGATGCCGGAACCCACACCCATTGTGTCAGCAAGGCGGCCCCAGGTGGCTCCGTGCAAGCTGGGAGGCCCAGGACGGCAAGTTGGACGCATGGCGGTGGCAGGCACAGGAGGGCAGGCCGGGCCAGAGGGGCTGACCCCTGTGACTGCTGCCCCAGGGGAAGGCTTTGCAGCCCACAGGGCCCAGGACGTACACGGGGCAGGGAGGGCAGGAGGTCAGAGCTGGGAAAGGATGCCCCAGCCCCGTTGGGGAGCTGTGGGGTGGGGTCCCTGGCAAGACAGAACCCTTAGGACCCCCCAAGGCAGCTGGGGTCCATCCGCAGGTGCCTGTGAGTGGGCTGTGGCCACCCCCACGCCAGCCGGTGCTTGGCAATGAGGAGGGTGGGCAAACCCCACACAGCATGAGCTTCCACGTATAGGAAACATCTGGGAAAGGCACCTCCGGGGGGTCACAAAGCAGAAGCAGGGTCGTTGGGGTGGACAGGGGAGCGGGACGGAATGTTCCAGAAGCTGGACCTGCCATGACTCGCAGGCATCACTGAGAAAATACTACTGTGCAATGGGGTGAACTGGGTCCCCCCAGAAGACACGCCCAGGTCAACCCCTGCTCCCACAAGTGAGCCCTAAGAACTGGACAGACAGACATGGGGGAAGGCAGCCGTGTGCGTTGCAGGGACATATCCCCATGCCAAGAAACGCCAAGGACAGATGGCCGCCCCAGAAGCCCAGAGAGGGGCAGGGGATGCAGCATGCCCTGGAGCCTTCAGCCTGCCCCCTTCCCCCACCCTGCTTCACTTTGACATTGAACATCTGGCATCTGGGACCGGGAAGCCAAACATTTCTGTTGTTTTAAGGCACCTGGTTTGGGGTGCTTTCCAATAGCAGCTCCAGGAGACATATGCACATGATATGCAAATTACACCTCGATAAAAGTGGGATGTGGGTGACAGCTGATAGGAGGTGCAAATTCTCCGTGAAATAAATCCCCCTCAAGTGGGTCTCCACCGATAAACTGCTGCCTGTGTGACCAGGAGATTGAGCCAGCCTTGAATTGTGTGGTTTTAAGCTGTTGATCTAAAGGACGCCTCCTAATTCGTTCCCTGCTTCAGCAAGCCCTCTCAGCTCTAAATCTCTGCTTTGAAGGCCCCCCCCATCAAATCAGGACCCCTTATTTCCATCCTGGCTGCCCACACCTGCTTCATCTTCATTTGACCAGGTTTGGGTTTAACGCTGCCCCTGTTTGGCCAAAGCCTCATCCTCCATCCCCCAAAAGAAGCACTGGGTAAACATCTAGGAAATGCATAAATAAACCTGGCGTCCAGAGAGACAGCCACGGTTCAGAGTCCAGGGTTTGGAGTCTCAAGGCAGCTTCTGGCCGTGAGGCTGAGTTCCCTATGAGTCCCTTCCTTTAGGTCAGAGGTTGGCAAACTTTTTCTATAAAGAGCCAAATAGTAGATATATCCAGCACTGCAGGCCCAGAGATCTGTTTTGCAGCCACTCCCTTCTGCCAAAACCAGGCATGACAGCGGTCACGGACTAAACATAGACGAGAGGGCGTGTTTTCCACTAAAATTTTATTTCTGGTCACTGGAATTTGAAGTCCGTATAATGTTCATGTTTCACAAAATATTCTTTTGATTTTTTTCCCCCCAACCATTCATGGATGTAAAAACCATGATTTGCTCGTGTGCTAAGCAAAAATAAGCCGCGGTGGCCTGACGCGGTGAGATCCCACATAAAGGAAATGTCCAGAGCAGGCAAATCCATGGAGCGGACTGGGGGCCCCAGGGGCTGGGGGGAGGGGAGGGGAAATGAGGAGTGATGGCTAACAGGGACCACGTCTGCTTTTGGGGGGGGAATGAGAATGTTCTGGAACTAGAGAAGCTGGTGGCCGCACAGCCTTGTGCACGTACAATGCCACGGAATCGTGAATTCTAAAGTGGTGACCTTTATGGTATGGGAATTTGACCTTGATAAAAGAATCATACCCACATATGTACACCTATCCAACTAACATCGGGGTGTACATAAAATATTAAAAATACTACTACTGACATTTTGATATGTGTTTTAAAAAGTACTCTGTAGGCTGAGTCTCTGATTCAGACAAAGGAAAACAGCTAACACGCCTGCAGGGCCTCTCTGGGGGCAAGCCTTTATTACGTGGCATCTCCTCTCTTTGTCGATGTGGGACAAGGGCAAGTGTTCTCCTGGTCCTTGGACGGTGGGAGGCTGAGGCTCAGGGGGGAAGGTCACTCACTCCAGGACATTTCACTGTTCAAGTGTCAGAGCTGGGACTGGAACTCGGGCTCCGGAAGCAAACCTCGGTCTGCCCGCCCCTCACGGCACCGGGTGTCACCACGACGAGGGCTGACAGTTGGGGAAAACCGGCAGCTTCTCAGCGCGGGACCTGGCACACAGTAGGGGCTTAATAATTGCTGTGTGTCAGCAAGGCTACAGCAGCCGTGGTCCGGCTCTATCGGGAACCGTCCCCCGCGCCTTAGTCACATGCTCCGAGTCTAGAACTGAAATAAGAAACCCCCTGAAGGGCAGCTGGGCTGGACACGGCCCTTCCTTGGAGTGGGGGGTCCCAGGTCCCCATGGCGGGGCGGGTTGCGCAAGGAGCAGCTGACATGACCGCGCGGCCTCGGGAGACGCTGGGCAGGCAAATGGCCACCGGGGCGCCGAGCCCAGCCTTGGTGCAAACTTCAGCAGCAACTGCCCGGACGGCCCGTCGCGAGGCCGCTGTCCCCTTCCAGAACCTTCTGCCTCAGCTGCGAGCCCGGCCAGAGCTCATGGCATGTGCTTTCTGTGGGACTCCCTGGGCTGGCGCCGAGGACACGCGTGGGCTGTTCGGGGTGAAAGTGGTGCCCCCCTGGCCGGCCACTTAGGGTCTGGCTCCAGACTCGGGGGGCGGGGGGGAGCAGCGGTGACACAGAGGACAGCAGCGCTGGCCCAGTGCAGCCCCAGCGGCCGTCAGCTCTGGTGCCTGGCATAGTGCAGGGCCAGCTCCTCTCTGTTCCCGGCGCTCAGACTACAAGCCGCCGGTGTGCAGGCTCCCTGCGCGCTGGAGCCGGCCAGGGGCTCACTGGGAAGCCGCGGGGGCTGTGCCCCAGCCCCCAGCCCAGGCAGACGGACGCCCCCCAGCTGCCTGGAGCCCAGAGCGGCCCTCACGGTGGCTGGGAGGGAGCGACGGGCCTCCTCGGCCGGCAGGATGGTGCTGGGATGCCGGGGGTGCCAGGGCGCCGGGAAGCGAGCACGGCAAGTTCCCAGCTATGCCGGGGTGGGGGGGCGGGGTGGTCAGGTCAGATCAGAGAGCAGCCCCCCCTTTAGGGAGCCACTAGCAACCATCCTTGGCACTTACTGTGTGCTTCAGCTTCCTCTTCTCACTTGATACCTACTGTGTGCACACCACCATCTCACGTGACACCTACCATGTGCTTCAACATCCTCACCTCGCTCAGCACCTACTGTGTGCTTTGGTGTCTCATGTGACACCTACTGTGTGCACAGTTCCTTACCTCCCTTGGCACCTACTGTATGCTTCAGCATCCTCACCTCGCTTGACACCTACTGTGTACACCAGCATCACCTCACGGGACACCCACTGCTTGACACCTATTGTTTGCACCAGCATCACCTCACGGGACACCCAGTACTTGACACCTACTGTGTGCACCAGCATCACCTCATGGGACACCCACTGTGTGCTTCAACATCATCATGTCACTTGGCACCTACTGTGCAGGCAGCATCCTCACCTTGCTTGGCACCTACTGTGTGCTTCAGTGTCTCACATGGCACCTACTGTGTGCTTCAACACCATCACCTCATTCACACCTACTGTGTGCTTCAATGTCATCTCACTCGGCACCTACTGTGTGCTTCCTCATCACCTCACTTGGCACCTACTATGTGCGCAGTGTCCTCACCTCATTCAGCACCTACTGTGTGCTTTGGCGGCCTCATCTCACATGGCACCTACTGTGTGCTCCACATCATTCCCTCAATTGGCACCTACTGGGTGCTTCTTTATGTCACTAACTGACCACATGATGTTGGAAACTGTGGTTCATTTTTGCCCACCCCGTCAGCTGACAGGACAGAAGGGCCTGGCTGCCTCGAGCCTTTGAAGCTGCGCTCAGAGCTGAGGTGCCCGGCTGGTAAGGGGCAGCACTGGGAGTCTGACTCTGAATCCAGTGCTCTTTCCCCAAAGCACCATCAACCACACCTCAGAGAGGCCACGTGCCTGTCCACGGAACGGCATCCACGCGCCAAGACTGCAGGGGTGGCCTGGGACCATCTGGCGGCTCATTTGCCTTCCTCACAATCAGAGCACAACTGCCATCTTGTATTCTCACCAGGAATCTGAGGCTCAGAGAGACTAAGTAGTGTGCCCAAGGTCACACAGCTGAAGTGGCACCACAAGTCCACACTGGGCCTATTTACTTGTGGCTCCGTGTATCGGTTCTGCTCTGTGGGCCACACGGTGGCCAAAGCGTCCCATGCTCCCTGGTGGGCCCTAGGAGGTGGGTCCATTTCAATGCCAGCCAGATCCCTCTGCCTTTGGGGGCTCCCTTTCCGGAGAGGGAGCTGGTGGGGAACAACCAGTGACCATGTCGTCTTAGTTCCCTGGGGCTGTCAAAACAAAGCACTGCAAACCAGACAGCTTCAAATGACAGAAATTTATTCCCTCCCAGTTCTGGAGGCCAGAAGTCTGAAATCAAGGCATCTGCAGGGCTGGGCCCCCACAGAAGACCCTAGGGGAACACCTGTGCTGCACTCTCTCCTGGCTTCTGGCGGCTGCCAGCCACCCTCAGCGATCCTCGGCAATCTCGGCAATCCTCGGCGATTCTCGGCTCGCAGACGCATCTCCTGTCCCTGCCTCTGTCACTGCGTGGCCTTCTTCCATGTGTCTCTGTGTCCTCTCCTCTTAAAAGGACACTTGTCATTGATTTAGGGCCCACCCAAAATCCACAATAACCTCATCTTGAGATCCTTAAGTCATTACAACGGCCAAAACCCCGTTTCCAAATAAGGTCACCTTCACAAGTTCAGGGGCTGAGGACATGGATGCACTTTTTATGGGGGCCAGCACTCAGCCCTCTACATCCCGTGACAAGGAGGTTCTGTGGGAAAGCTGGGCTACAGAGGAGAAAGCGTGGACACTCCTGGGGGACAGGGGACAGCCTCCTGGAGAGGCCTGTGTGAGCTGCTGTGTGAGAGGAATCCATTTGTCTGCCTGTCCTTCCATCCAGCAACTGTTTATGAGCACCTACTGTGCGCTAGGCTAGACAGAGCTGAACACCACAGCGCCAAGCTAGACCAGAGCCAACCTCCCCCATGCATGGAGGGGAGACAGGAAATGAACAAATGGGTCAATAAAAATAACAATCGATTGTAAAAAGTGCAAACAAAAGAAAGGGGCGGAGACATGCGCCAGGGTAGCTATGATATTTTGAAAAGGAAAACAACAAGCATTGGCAAGGACGCAGAGAAAGGGAAACCCTTGTGCCTGGCTGGGAGAATGTGCACAGCGCAGGTGCTGTGGAAAATGGCTTGGTGGTTTCTCAACAGGCTAAATGCAGAGTCACCACACGACCCAGCAATCCCACTCCTGGCACCCAAGGAGTTGAAAGCAGGGACCCGGACAGATGTTTGTATTCCAGTACTCCTTGCAGCTTTAGTCACAAGAGCCAAAAGGTGGAAGCGACCCAGGTGCCATCTACGGACGATGGAGAAATAAAACGTGGTCCGTCCATGCCTTGGAATATTACTTGGTCATGAAAAAGGGTGAAGTTCTGCTGTACCCTGCACCCGAAGATACGATACTGCATGAAAAAAGCCAGACCCAAAAGGACAGCTATTGTAGGATTCAGCTTACAGGAAATACCTAGGCTAGGCAAATCCACAGAGACGGAAAGCAGATTCGAGGTCACCAGGCTGGGGGAGGGGAAAGGAAGTCACTGCTTCACGGGTACAGAGTTTGTGTTCGAGGTGGGGAAGACGTTCTTGGCAGGGATGGTGGCAACAGCAGCACCACAGTGTGACTGTGACAGGTGCCACTTAACTTTTAACTGTACACTTAAAAATGGTTAAAATGGCAAAATCTAATGTCATATATGTTGTCACAAAACATTTTTTTTAAGGGTGGTGCGAGGTGGCTGTGGAGGGCGGTGGGTGGGGCTGGGGCCCCAGGAAAAGCCTGGGAAACCCACATTTACGCTGCAACTTAAAACAGGCGAGTGGGAGGCTGCAGGGGCAAGGGGAGGGGATAAGGCCGGGAGTGCTGCTCAGCAAGGCCAGAGGTCTGAGGACGGACCTGTCTCCAGGGGTTCCGGAACCTGCAAGGAGACCCTGCAAGAGGGTGGGACGGGAACGGTGCAGAGAGCGCGGGGCAGGGTTGGGGGCCGAGGGTGGGTGGAGGTTTGAGCAACTAGAGGGCTGCTTGGGCCATGCGCCATGGCCCCTGAACGACCAAACTCTCCCCAGCAGCTGAGAATCATCCGTAAATCCCTGTGATCTTTCCCTTTCCCCCACTGACAGAGAGGGAAACTGAGGCTCAGAGAAGGGAAGCGAGACGTCTGGGGCCACTCGGCTGGCTCATTCACAAGCTGCTACACAGAGCTCAGGGTGGGGCACACGCGACAGCCAGCGCTCCCACCACAGAGGAAAGTGCCTTGCGATGCTTCTGTCCCCTCGGGGGAAGGTACTAGTGGCAGCTGCGTTTTGCAGAAGGGGAAAAGTGAGCACAGAGAAGCCAAGCCACTTGCTCAAGGTCACACAGCAGCCCTGGGAAGCACATCTGGACTTAATGGGAAGCCTTCCAGGAACATGGCTGCAGGGGGCTGGGGAGGGGTGGCCAGCCCCCTTCGGGGGCCCTCTGTGTCACCACCACCAGCAACCGGAGCTTACTGAGTTTGCTGAGTAAGCGACTGGGTGAGTCAGCTGGTGGTGGTGGTGGTGCACCTCTGGGTTCCCTCCAGGTGGGAGAGGCCAGGACAGGGGCCTGGGCTCCAGAGGGGCCCCTCGGTCCCTGGGTTGTACCAAGACCACCCCTGCCCCCTTGCAACGGAAGAGCAGCTGTTGGCATAGCAGCTGGGAAGTACCTGGAGGCTCCAGGGCCTGGAGCTGTCGCCGAGCCCAGAGCACGAAGCCAAGGCCGGTGCTGGCTGCAGCCTGCCACCATGGGACGCCCTCCCTCCGAGACCCAAATGGCTCCCTCTCTCCCTCCCTCATTCCTTCGGGTCTTGACTCAAACATCACTTGGGTGAGACTCACCTGGGCCAAAACCTCACCACCCCCTCCCCCCATGTGCACACGCGCTGACACTCACTTCTTATCCCCACCCTCCTCTCCTGCTCGGTTTTCCTTTTGGCCTCAACCCCCAACACACTGTACATTTTATTTGTGTATTTTGCACCCCCTCTGGAGTGGCAGCCCCCGAGGGTAGGGGCTGTGTCTGTCCTGTTGGCTCCTGGGTGCCCAGCGCCCGTGGGGGGGGGGGGCAGGGAGGTGAAGGGTGCCGGGTGCCAGCCGGGGACTTGTTCCCTGCGTGGCCCAGCGGGAGACGTGTCCAGTTGGAGGTTCGTCCCAGACTTTCCCCTCAGACACCTGGGCCCAGCAGCAGGTCCTGGGACACCGGACACAGGCCTGGGCTGCTCAGAAGTCCCCAGAGCCCCCCTTAAAGTGTTCCCGCCAGGTCTGCACCCCCATGGAGGGTCCACACTCCCGCTCACCGGGCCCCACCGGGCCCCGCCGAGCGGAGTCTTCCACTGCATCCCAGTGGGGGCTGTCCAGCCTCCCCACCCACAAGGATCCTCGGGGAACCCCTCCACCCTGGAGGTGGCCGGCGCCGGCTCCCACCCAACAAGGACCTCGGGGGTGGGGGAGAGGGTCCGGGAGGCCCAGGCCGTGGAGCCCCTTGCCCTCCGGCCCTCCGGCTCTCCGCAGGGTCCGCGCAGGCTGGAGCTCCGGGGGAGGCCCGGGGATCCCTGGGCGTCCGGGCGCTGTTGTGGCCGGCGTGTTGACGCGTCGCCAGGGAGACGCGCGGGGGCGGGAGGCTGGAGGGGAGCGGGGAGGGCGCGGCCTGGCGGCGCGCGAGGGGCCGGAGCGGCCGCGCAGGGCCCGGGCGGCCGCCGCGGCCACGGCCACCGCCGCCCGCCGGCTTATATACCGCGGCTAAATTTAGGCTGCGCCCGGGGCTCGTCCCCATCCGGGACGCGTTTCCGCCGCCGCCGCCTTGGCCCGGCCCCCGCGCGCCGCGCCTATAAGGCCGGGCCGGGCCGGGCCGCGGCCCCCAGAGCCGTCCCCGCCCGCGGCCCCGACCGCCGCCGCCACCGCTCTCCCGGCCGCCCCAGGGTCCCTGGGCCATGGCGCTGAGCGAGCCTATCCTGCCGTCCTTCGCCACGTTCGCCAGCTCGTGCCGCGAGCGCGGCCTGCAGGAGGTGAGGGCGCGGGGCGCCGGGCTCGGGGGAGTAGAAAGCGGGCGGCGGCGGCGGGTGGCGGCCACCCCGGGTCCCCGGAGCGCTCACGCCGCGCCCTGTCGCCCGCAGCGCTGGCCGCGCACCGAGCCCGAGCCGGGCGGCGCCGACGACGACCTCAACAGCGTGCTGGACTTCATCCTGTCCATGGGGCTGGACGGCCTGGGCGCTGAGGCCGCCCCGGAGCCGCCGCCACCGCCGCCGCCGCCCGCTTTCTATTACCCCGAGCCCGGCGCGCCGCCGCCCTACGGCGCCCCCGCGGGCGGCCTGGCGTCCGAGCTGCTGCGGCCCGAGCTGGACGCGCCGCCGGGGCCCGCGCTGCACGGCCGCTTCCTGCTCGCGCCGCCCGGCTGTCTGGTCAAGGCCGAGCCTCCCGAGCCCGACGGCGGCGGCGCCTACGGCTGCGCGCCCGGCCCGGGCCGCGGACCGCGCGGCCTCAAGCGCGAGGGCGCCCCCGGCCCGACGGCCGCCTGCCTGCGGGTCCCCGGGGCCCGGGCCCCGCCGCCGCCGCCCGACACGCCGCCGCTCAGCCCCGACGGCCCAGCGCGCCTGCCCGCGCCCGGCCCCCGGGCCCCCTTCCCCTCGCCCTTCGGCGGCCCCGGCTTCGGCGCGCCCGCGCCCGGCCTGCACTACGCGCCGTCCGCGCCCGCCGCCTTTGGTCTCTTCGACGACCCAGCGGCCGCCGCCGCCGCTGCCGCCGCGCTGGGCCTGGCGCCGCCCGCAGCCCGAGGTCTGCTCACGCCGCCCGCGTCTCCGCTGGAGCTGCTGGAGGCCAAGCCCAAGCGCGGCCGCCGCTCCTGGCCGCGCAAACGCACCGCCACGCACACTTGCAGCTACGCGGGCTGCGGCAAGACCTACACCAAGAGCTCGCACCTGAAGGCGCACCTGCGCACGCACACAGGTGGGCGGCGGCGGCGGGCAGGGGCGCGCGGACCGGGCCGGGGGCGTGGCTGGCGCGGGCGGAGGGCGCGCGCGCGCTGGGGTCCCCTGGGGACGTGGCCCCGGAGGCCGCGGAGGGGGCCCGCTTAGGACACTCCCCCCCCGCCCCGGGGCGTGGGTCGGAACTCAGGGGAGGGGGACGCGCACGTAAGACCCCCTCCTGGGGCGAGACTCTGAATATTAGGGAGTGGGCGCACTTAGGAACCCCCCAGGAGGACGTCGGGGAGGGAGTCTTGGCGCGCGTGCCAGCAGCCACTATGGAGATGGGGGGGCGGCGAGTGCCCGTGTGCCCCGGGAAGGAAACTGAGGCCCCCCCCCCTCGCCCCCGCCCGGCAGGCGAAAAACCCTACCACTGCAACTGGGACGGCTGCGGCTGGAAGTTCGCGCGCTCCGACGAGCTCACGCGCCACTACCGCAAGCATACGGGCCACCGACCTTTCCAGTGCCACCTGTGCGACCGCGCCTTCTCGCGCTCCGATCACCTGGCGCTGCATATGAAGCGGCACATGTAGCCCCCGCCCCCGCTCGCCCCGCGCCCGTCCGTGGCGGGTCCCACGCGCCGGGCGCGACCCCCCTCCTGAACTGTGACTGGTATTTATTGGACCCAGAGGACCCGGCTGGGCGCAGCGTGGCCACCTCGGGGGCTCCCCCGCACCGCTCCCCCCACCCAGTCCCGGCCACCCCGCGAAGACCCGGCCCCGACCCCCCCGACTGAAGACCCGGCGGGAGAAGACGCTAATCCGCCTTGACGAGTTTTGTTTTCAAAATGGTGCAATAATTACGCGTCGTCTTC
>PVIY010045374.1:0-19124 GCA_004026745.1 Myrmecophaga tridactyla | reverse complement strand
TTTATTTTTATTCCATATGTTCTACTCATCTGTTGACAAGGTAGATAAAAGGAGCATCATACACAAGGTTTTCACAGTTACACAGTCACATGGTGAATGCTATATCATTATACAATCATCTTCAAGAAACCTGGCTACTGGAACACAGCTCTACATTTTCAGGCAGTTCCCTCCAACCTCTCCATTACATCTTGACTAACAAGGTCATCTCTACTTAATGCATAAGAATAACCTCCAGGATAACCTCTCAACTCTGTTTGGAATCTCTCAGCCATTGACACTTTGTCTCATTTCACTCTTCCCCCTTTTGGTCGAGAAGGTTTTCTCAATCCCTTGATGCTGAGTCTCAGCTCATTCTAGGATTTCTGTCCCACATTGCCAGGAAGGTCCACACCCCTGGGAGTCATGTCCCCCATAGACAGGGGGAGGGTGGTGAGATTGCTTGTTGCATTGGCTGGAGAGAGAGGCCACATCTGAGCAACAGAAGAGGCTCTCTTGGGGTTGACTCTTAGGTCTAATTTTAAGTAGGCTTGACCTATCCTTTGTGGGGTTAAGTTTCATATGAACAAACCCCAAGATTAGGGGCTCAGCCTATAGCTTTGGTTGTCCACAGTGCTTGTGAGAATATCAAGAATTCAATTTGGGGAGGTTGAATTTTCCCCCATTCTCACCATTCCCCGAAGGGGACTTTGCAAATACTTTTCCGCTCACTGATCAAATCATTCTGGGATTCATTGGGCAATCACTTTGGACAAACCAACAAAATCTCATGTCCTACCCAAGGTTCCCTGTACTTATGGTGTTCAACCAAGCTATCTACATAAGTTATATTAGGAGATGCACTAATCAAAATATAAATTTTGTACCAAATAAACATTTTTTGCTTCGTCTCACACATAAGTTGAAATTTTAAAATATTAATTACCATCTATTTTCAGCACCCTGTAGTAATTACATTCCTTTGTTTTTCTTCATGCAAAAACATTTTAAAAATTTGCACATTTAGTCACTATCATTATACACTCTAGGCATTCCTAGATTATCCCATCTCAATCTTTATTGTCTATCTTTCTTTCTGATTTCATTTATGCCCCCAGCTCTCCTCCCTCTATCATTCTCACATTCAGCTTCATTCAGTGTTTTAACATAATTGTATCACAGTTAGGTAGTATTGTGCTGCCCATTTCTGTGCTTCTATACAGTGCTGTTGCACAATCTGTATCCCTTCAGCTCCAATTTCCCAATAACTTACTCTATTTCTATCTCCCGATGGTCTCTGTTACCAACAAAATATTCCAAGTTTATTCACTAATGTCAGTTCATATCAGTGAGACCGTACAGTATTTGTCCTTTTGTTTTTGGCTAATTTCACTCAGCATAATGTCCTTAAGGTCCATCAATGTTGTTACATACTTCAAAACTTTATTCCATCTTACAGCTGCATAATATTCCATTGTACACATATACCATGGTTTGTTTAGCCACTCGTCTGTTGATGGACATTTTGGCTGTTTCCATCTCTTTGCATTTGTAAATAATGCTGCTATAAACATTGGTGTGCAAATGTCCATTTGTGTCCTTGCCCTCACGTCCTTTGAGAAGATACCTAGCAATGGTATTGCGGGTCATATGGCAATTCTATATTTAATTGCTAATGAGGAGCAAACATCCTGTCTTAACCCCTGTTTTAGCCCCAGAGCCAGTAATAGTTCATGATTTTGCATTCAGTTTTAGCTTAACTATTCTAGATCTGGGTTAGTGGGTGAGAGGGGTTGTCAGTTTGGAGTTGGTTTAGGACCAGATCATTTGTGTTAGTCAGGGTTCTCTAGAGAAACAGAACCAACAGGCGAGATAAGTAAATATGAGATTTATAAAGGTGTCGCATGCCACCAGGGGAATGGAAGAGTCTGAATCTGTAAGGCTGTGAAGCTGGTGGTTCCAGTGAAGGTCTGGACAAATGCCACAGGAAAAGCTTACTGGCTGAAGAAGCAGTGAAAGAGTCTCTCTTCTTCCTTAAAAGCCTTCAGCTGATTGGATTATCTTGTCGTGATGGGTATGCCTTAGTTGATTTTAGATGTAATCAGCCACAGATGCAATCAGTTGACTGATGGCTTAATACTCCAGCATTTCTCCTTATCAACCAGCCACAAAATATTCTCACAGCTAGGGTCAGGCTAGCGCTTGCCTGACCAAATAATCGGGCATAGTCATTTGGCCGTGTTGACACCAAAAGCTAACCATCACACTCAATGTGGCAGCTGTCAACTTGGCAGCTATATACATCACCTTGAAACATGTTTACTTTTCAAACAGAGCACAAGAACAGACATTTATTTTACCCAACAATACTCAACAGTCCTGCATACAACCAGAAATACACTATACCTCTCCAGTATAGGGTGCAAGACCTTAAGTAGCATTCCCTCTTAAATTTCACAATCTATGACTTAAATACTATAATATAAACAGTACAATTTATGTCATATGATAAGAGTAAAGCAAGATATTTGCTTATATACAAATGCCAACATACTCATAACAAAACAAAGAGGAAAACAATCACTGTCCTCGTTTCTGTTACTGGTCATGTGGTCATAGTGCGTATTTTCCACTACCTTGTTCCACTCCCCATTCCATGTTCTTTACCCTCAGCAACCACTTCAGGTGGCAGAGGTTCTTTGCCGGGGGGCAGGGGGGTGACCCAACTTTTATTCCTGAAGTTTCTGGGCCATTGGTAGTCCTGCCTGGCTTGAGTTGTTGCAATTTTCCATTGACTTTAATCACAGGGCATAGTAATATAAAGAGACATCCTAGGGGATCTCCTATGTTCCAGGAAAATACTAATTTACCTCCACTGTGTAGCTGCAGTCCTATTTACCCCTTAGCAGTCAGGACCAACCACCCCAGATAGAACAATAATCCTCTTTTGCACCTTTTAATTCAATGTCATGAGAAGCACAAAGTGACAAGGTGGGTATATTAATTTTCAGTTCAATGGAATCATTATTGTGTCTCCAGGAATGAGAAAGCCTCCATTTGGAACTAAGGCCTGTAGATTAGCAGAGCTTAAGGTTTCAGGGACAAGAAGCACAAATTTTCCTAGTGGATCACTAGGGGTAATAGTGAGTGGTGTCACTCCCATTTCCACCCTTTGATTCCTGGACTGATGAATCCTGGCTATGGGAGAAACAGCCCCATAGAGTGGATGCTAATTCAGAGCATACACAGCCTCCTGGAGAACACTGCCCCGGCCCTGCAAGGCATTGCCACTTTGTTGGTACTGTAATTGGGTCACAAGGCCATTCCATCATTCTGCTAACCCAGTTCCCTCTGGAAGAGGGGAACATGGCAATATCAGAGAATTCTATGAGCTTGTGCCCATTCCTGCACTTCATTTGCTGTGAAGTAGTTTCCCTGACCAGAAGTAATACTGTATGGACTACTATGACAGTGGATAAAGCATTCCATAAATCCATGAATGGTAGTTTTGGCAGAAGCATTGTATGTAGGAAATGCAAACCAAACCCATATACAGAGCATGCATCTAGTCCAGTTAGAAAAAACTGCTGCCCCTTCCATGATCAAAGTGGTCCAATGTTATCAACCTGCTTCCAGGTAGCAGGCTGATCACTTGGGTGAATGGTGCCATAACAAGGACTGAGTGTGGGGCTCTACTGCTGGCAGATTGGGCATTTTGCAATGGCCACAGATTTGGGGAGTGAAAGCTCATGTTGCTGAGCCCATGTACAACCTCCATCCCTAGCACAAGGCCCATTTTTTGCATGAGCCCACTGGACAATGGCAGGAGTGGCTAAGGAAAGAAAATGACTTCTATCCTGAGGAGTGTGATCTTATCCACTTGTTTGCTCAGATATTCCTCTGCTGAAGCCACCCTCTCGTGAGCATTTACATGGGACACAAATATCTTCAAGTTTTTGCCCACTCAGAAAGATCTAACCACAAACCTCTTCCCCAAACAATTTTGTCACCAATTTTCAAGTCATGGTCCTTCCAAGTACCTGACCATCCAGCTAAACCATCAGCAACAGCATATGAGTCAGTACACAAACAGTTTTCCTTCAAAATGAAAATCCACACGCACTGCTACAAGTTCTGACAACTAGGAGGATTTCCCCTCAGCAATGTCCTTTAAAGGCACCCCAGAATGGGGTTGTAGTGCTGCAGCTGTCCACTTCCAGGTGGCTCCTGTATATCATGCAGACCATCTAAAAATCATGTCTGAGTTTTCTCTTCCTCATTCAACTGACTTTAAGAAACTCCCAAGAGGCCATAGCTGTGGTCTGTGAAAGATAATATAATGTGCCAGGAGTGGGGGTCCTGGACATTTGGGCCACTTCCTTATTTCTCTTACCTGTGCCTTCAGGACCTGCTCAAGCCCTATCTCAAATATATCATTCCCATTTGATGATGGAGTGCTGCTGTGCACACCCAACTTGATAGCTCGATGGGCCAGACAACACTTAGCTGATAATAGGTAACTCAGGTCTCATGGTAACATGGTGCTCCATTGTTAAGCATTCAGACTCTACTAAGGCCCTGTAGTAGGCTAAAAGATGTTTCTCAAAAAGAGAGTAGCTATCTGCCGAAGATGGTAAGGCTCTGCTCCAAAATCCGAAGGTTCTGTGTGGTTTTTCTTCTGCAGAGGCCTGTCAAAGGCTTCAGACTGCATCCCTTTTTTGTCACTGATACTTCCAGCAACTATTGAATCTGCTGGGTCAAATGGTACAAGTGGTAGAGCAGTTTGTACAGCAGACTGGACATGTTGCAGAGCCTCCTCTTGTCCCAGTCCCCACCCAAAACTAGAAGCTTTTCTGGTCACTCAGTAAATGGGCCAGAGTAGCACACCCAAATGAGGAATATGTTTTCTTCAAAATCTAAAGAGGACTCTTTTTTGGTACAGGAGGGACCAGATGCAACAGCTTATCCTTCATGTTACAAGGGCTATCTCAACATGCCCCACACCATGGACACCTAGAAATTTCACTGAGGTGAAATGTCGTGTATTTTTCTTTGATTTATCTCCCATTCCCTGGTCTGCAAATGCCTGACTAATAAGTCTAGAGTAGTTGCTACTTCTCTCTTACTAGATCCAATCAGTGTGATATCATCAATATAATGGAAAAGTGTGATGGGAGAATTGACCAAGATCCCTGCAGACAACATTGTGACATGAAGCTGGAGAATTGATATGCTCCTGAGTCAAGACAGAGTAAGTATACTGCTGGCCTTGCCAGCTGAATGCAAACTGTTTTTTGGTGGTCCTTACTGGCAGCTATTGAGAAAAAAAGCATTCTCCAGATCAATGGCTACATACTAGGTGCTAAGCAATGTACTGATCTGCTCAAGCAATGATACCACATCTGAAACAGCAGCTGCAATGCAGAGTCACAACGTGGTTGAGTTCATAATAATCCACTGCCATCTTCCAAGACCCATCTGTTTTCTACAGAGGCCAAATAAGAGTGTTGAATGGTGATGTGGTGGGAATCAACACCCCCTACATACTTCAAGTCTTTAAGAGTGATACTAATCTTTAAGATTCTTCCAGGAACATGGTATTGCTTTTGATTCACTATTTTGCTAAGTAGGGGTCATTTTAGTGGCTTCCATCAGCCTTTCCTATCATAATAGCTCTCACTCCATGTATCAGAGAACTAATGTGGGGATTCTGCCAGTTTTCAAGCATGGTGAGTCCAATTATGCATTCAGGAAGTGGGGAAAAGACCACAGAATGGGTCCCAGTACCCACTGGTTCCACTGTGGGATGGACCTGAGCTAAAACTCCATCAGTCACCTGACCGCCCCCCATACGTCTCTCCTCTGATCAGTGGACCAGAGTGACATTTTCAGTCTCCTGAAATGTGTGTGACTTCTGAGCCAGTGTCTAATGTTCCCTGAAATATCTGATCATTTCCTTTTCCTTTTCCCCAGTGTATAGTCATTTGGGTAGAAGGCCATAGATCTCCTTGGGGAAGACTGGGAGCTAGGTTAACAGCGTAAATTTGGGGCAGTGCAAAAGAGTTCTTCCCCAAGGATACACAGCCTTCCCCTCATTCAAGGGGCTCTGTGTCTATAAAATGTCTCAAGTCTGGGAAATGATTAAGGGGCATGACTCTCTGTTTTTGTAATTCAAGTCAGAATTCTGTTCCTTGACCTAGAATTCTTCTGCTCATCTACTTGGGCTGGTTGGTAGGATTTATGATCCCTAGAAAAGCCATGTTTTCATCTTAATCAATGTTGCTTGGAGCAACCATCTGTTTTAATCCTTATTTAATAGTGTATATTGGAAACTTAAATAGGATATCTCCAGAGAGATGTGACTCACCCACTTGTGGGTATTAAACTTTCATTGGAGGGAGATGTGACTCCACCCACTCCAGGTGGGTCTTGATTAGTTTTCCTGGAATCCTTTAAAAGAGGAAGCATTTTGGAGAAAGCTTGAGAATGATGAAAGAGCCATGAAGCAGAGTCCACGAGCCATGGAGCAGAGTCCACCAGCCAGTGAGCTTTAGAGATGATGAAGGAGAATGTCCCCAGAGGAGATTGATGAAGCAAGAGGCCTGGAGAGGAAGTTGGTAGATGTTACCACTTTCACCACATGCCTTTCCAGTTGAGAGAGAAACCCTTAACTTCATCAGATTTTCTTGAGTGAAGGTGACCTCTTGTTAGTGCCTTAATTTGGACATTTTTATGGACTTGCTTTAATTGGGATATTTTCATGGCCTTAAAACTGCAAACTTGCAACTTATTTAACTCCCCCTTTTAAAAGCCATTCCACTTCTGGTATATTGTGTTCAGGTGGCTAACAGACTAGAACACTGTTCAAGCAAAAATTTAGTTGACTTCCCAATCTATTCTACTTCTAGGTACCCTACGATCTACTAGCCAACACCGCAAGTCTTACACATCAGATTATTTGACAGCTTTGAGTTTGCTGTCCATTATGGTGGCCACGCCTGCCTTGTCTATGGTGATTAACTGTCACCACATGGCTTCTGCTATCTTGGGATTGAATCTTCCAATTGTGTTTAAGGATTCCAGCTTAGTAACAGCTCTTCCAACAGTTATATCTGACTATAAAGAAGCGTGACCGCAGAGCCCTAGGGCATGAAGGAGCTAGTCTCACAAATTTATTTCTCAAGGTTTTGGTGAAAGACGTGTCCTTGGATGTTCCTACGGTGTGGGAACAGGTCTTCTTTTATAAATCCACTCTAACATTCCATCTCTCCAAGCCTGTGGATTCTCTCATGTACATTATACCTGGGCAGTTCTGTCATTTCTATTGCAGGTATTGTCAGCCACCATTTGATACATGTTTCACTTGACCATCAAAACAAACTGTTAATGTCCTTTATAACTCCTTGAGCTACAACACTAAATGATGAGACTCTGCTTATTGGGACCATATCAATAAATTCAGCTTTACCCAAATTTATATTCCCTCCACCATTATGCCACACCCTTAATACCCATTCCCAAACATAATCCCCTGATTTCTTTCTATATAGATTTCAGTTCTTTTGGAGCATAGGGTACCTCCTCATGGGTAACCTTTGTACCTCACCTGCCAAGGCCTGTGGCAACTTTAATCTAGTTATAGGTCTTGCAGAAAAGTGGGGTGGTGGCAGCGGGTCATGAAAAGAAATCAAAGTGTCTTTTAAGCCCACTACCTCAAAGCATTCCATTGCAGTTTCATCTGTTGAAACAGGATTAGTTGCACCAGAGGAGTGATGGCTGTTTCCCCAGGGGAAGTGGTTACCGTGTAAGCAGGAAGTGAAGGATTAATCTTGTTAGGTGGAGGTTGGATGGAAGACTCCTCTGAGCAGAGCAGAGGCCAGAAAGCTGCCTCCTCAAGGCAGGCTGGAGGTCAGGCTGGAGGTGTTTTCCTCGGGGCAGTCCATTACAGTTCTATCTGGCAAATGCTCAGCAGGTTCCAGTGCTCCCATCACTCCCTTCACCATCATTACCATCCCATGTCTCAGGAACCCATAGTTTTCCAATCAACAACCTTATTTTAACAGCAGACTCTTGGCAACGTTGAGATTTAGGTTTATGTTGTAAATCTGCTACTTGCATAATGATGACTTGCATCTGGTTTTAAGAGATCTTAAGTTTACAACCATAGGAAAGAAGATTTTCTTTCAGAGCACACAAGTAAACTTTCACATCATTCATATGTACTGAATTTCAAATTTGAGGCCTTCAGCTCATCCCTTTTCATCATCACAGTGCCCAGCATATCTAACAACAACCAGCCAAAGTCATTACAGGTCTTAATTCCACAAAAGTCCCTCAAGGTGTCAAAAACATTATCACCCACAGTCTTGCCATGTATAGCAGACAATTAGCAGAATCTAATAGGGATATTTGGAGTCTCTCTTTTGCCAACTCACCACATGGACTGTCAATGCCATCTTGATGATTGAAAACAGATTCATTAGCACCTCTGAATCTAATCAGAGTAGAAAACTAATTGTAAAACCCATTTTTAAGATTCTGTTTCTCAAGATTCACTCCCGGTACCATGCTGTGTTAGCCAGGGTTCTCTAGAGAAATAGAACCAACAGGAGATAACTGTAAATATGAGCTTTATAAAGGTATCTCAAACAACTATGGGAATGGAAGAGTCCAGAATCCATAGGGCAGGCTGTGAAGCAGGCGTCTCCAATGAAGGGTATAGATGAACTCCACAGGAGAGGCTGTACATCATCAATATTGGGAGAATATAAATAAGGTGACGTCTCGACTTGAATCCTATAAAGGCCAAGGATTAATGTAAAATGATAATAATAATAAAGCCAATGTTCAACTGCCCATTTTCATGGGTGTGTGAGCCCCAATATCGCTCATGGCTGTATGATGCAGTTCCAAGTGCATTATCTATGTTCCGTGTATGGAAATGATTTATAGAAGGATGCTTTCTTTACAGCTTTTTAGATAACATTAGCTGTTATTGCTTATCATACAATGATTTGTATGCTTGATTTAGCTTCTTACTGGAATAAGAAATTTGGAAAATTATGTGTTCTCAAGATCTTATCATCCATAGAGCCAAACTCAATACTTTGGATAAATGCAAGGGTTTAACAAATGTTTTTACATTGAAAATTCTCTGTTACTTCTTAAAACATAGTAGTATTTATCAGTATTTTATGGTACTCTGATTATGAATCACAGTCACATGAATAATTTAATGAGAACTTCAGGTAATTGTGCAGAGCAGAGAAATATTGTCCCAATTTATTATTAAATTTTCCCTCCCAATTTAACCAGGAGAGAAAATAATGGATAGATTTTAAATAACTTTGTAAATCATTTCCATACATGGAACATAGATAATGCACTTGGAACTGCATCATACATCCATGAGCAATATTGGGGCTCACACACCCATGAAAATGGGCAGTTGAATGTTGACTTTATTATTATTATTGTTTTACATTAATCCTTGGCCTTTATAGGATTCAAGTCAAGACTTCACCTTATTTATATTCTCCCAATATTGATGTATGTATTTATGTATATGAACACATGTCAAAGTTTTCTTTTTTCCAGGGACATGTGTAGGACCTTTCATTAGGTTAGCAGAGATATCTGTGTCACAAAAATGGGTTACAATGTCCAGAAGACAAAGCAACACAGGTAAAATAGTGCATCTTCTAATAACTACTGTACTTACCCCAACTCTTCTGACAAGATTAGCTAACTTCAGAGCGGCTAAACTTGTCAAAACAACAAGCAGAGCCAGGAACTATTTCACTGTAGGGGGAAGAAAGGGGAGCTGAAAAGAAAGCAGACGAAAGAAGGTGGAGAACAGATGACGGTGTAACACGGGCTGAGATGTGGCCCGTTCTGTACTCAAGCATCGCGGAAGCTGCAGCAAGAAGCGCTGCTGTTCTTTAATGACCCTATTAAACTGACCTCCCAGAATCCAGTTCTATTTTTGTTATAATCCGTATACTCACTTTATTTCTACATTGGTGTCGGCTCTCTTCTGGGAAGGTTAATAGGATTTACCGACCTCTAACTTTCGCAAACCCAGTTTGAAAAGTGATAAAACGCTGTGATGTAATGCCACTCATTGAGCGCTTCAGACTACGTAACACAATCCCTCACTACATAACGTAATCCCTCTCTACGTAACACATTCCCTCCCTATGTAACATAATCCCTCACTAGGTATGTAATCCTACACTATGTGACGTAGTACCAAACTCCCGCCATCTAGGCCAGAGATACCCTGGATAATAGGCTGTCCAGGAACCAAAAAGATGTCCTAAAATTCAATGCCCATTACCTATGCTCCTTATATCTAGTTGCCAAAATGTCATGCAATTAATATTTAAATATTCATTCCCAAAATCTTATCAGATATAGAAGCAGGAGCATTGTGGACGAACACTAGTGAACAAAGTGACAAATGGAAGGAAGTCGGGCAAGGGCAAAAAAAAAAATATATCAGGAACTCCTTACTAATATATAGGGCATATTATCACTGATTTTCAATATATAGCTTTTATCCTCTTCATCATTATGTGTGCTCTGAAATTTCTCTGAAAAAAAAGTTAATTTTCCTAATAAATCTCAGAAGCATGTGTCAACTGAAATTATATTCTTTAGGCATTTATGGAAAACAGGAGAATATTTCTATACCGGGACATACGATATTCTATTAAATGTTGCCACTCAGATATGGAAAAGCCAGCATTTTTCAGAAACTATATCAAGAGCACCTAGAAATGCAATTAATAGGTTCCCAGGAGTAGAAATATCCAGCTTTACAAAATGATACCATAAATTTTCACTAGGAATCCATGAAATGTGATGTAACCATGTGCCAAAAAAGGAGAGTACTGTAATATTTATGAACAGACATAATAATCTCCATACTAAGAGGAAAGAATTAAGTAGAATACACTATTGTTTTTTTTGTTTTAATTGGGAGCATGAATAAATTGGTAACCCACAAAATAGCTTGTGCTTATTTATTTATTTATTTGTTTGTTTGTTTTTGGAAAGTGCAAAAACCAGGAAACAAACCTGTCATGTTTATATTTTTAATGTCAATTTTTAAAATGTCTATTCCTAGCCACTTGATCTCTGTCACATTTGAAATGCAATTTCTGGAATCTTAGATACAGTGAAGAAGAGAAAGAGCTTTTTTAATGGCAGAAAGACTTCCTCTCATTTATTAAATACTGTTAAAATATGACCTAGAAAATTAGGCTAGATGTACATGATTGTGCTATTAATAAGAATGTAATAAAGAATATTATAATATCTATATATACTCTTGCATACTTACATTCATACCCTTTGTCATTCCAGAACATTTTAGGCAATCAGTTAAGGACTCGCAGAGGCTAAGCAAGCCAAGATAATGAAGACTATTAGAGTTTTGCATTCTTTACTGTGTTGGGGAATTTGAAGTGTGCTAACACTTCAGAAAGTTCTTTGTTTCCTAGCATATAGCCTAAAGTACAAAGCCTGGCCAACTAGAATAAACTTTGTTTGGAAAAATTAAAATAAGAAGCATCACCCTTACTCTCTTACCAATTTGTTATACAGCTAAATAAATAGATGAAACTCCAAGACCTTGAGTCCCAAGCAGACCTGATACCTTCTAATGTCTGACTCTGAATTTGGGTACGTCAGTCTATAAGAGATCCCTTAAAAATGTTGCACTCAGAAAGACTGCATAATCAGAGATTGATTTATATTCATTCTATTTCGTACTTTAAAAACGCAACATGATTTATTGGGAGATGTATAGAGGTTCATATGTCTACTTCAATTGTTTTCTGAAGGTGAGATTTCTCATAGTTTTGAGCTCTATTGAGGTGATAAGAAGGATATATTTTTAGAAGAACCTTACTTAAAGAGTCCCTGGAATTCTAGCCCCTGCATCTGGCTCATGAAGCAGGGAGGGAAAAAGGGAATTCCCTGAGGGATGCAGCAAACTGTGAGCAGTGTCTCCTTTCCACATGTTCTCTTTAACTCTAAAGCTGACACAATGCATGAAGTATCCAGAAATCTTAGTGCCAAAAACCACTTCCACACTAACAGGCACTGTTATTTCTCAATTTCCCAGGGATAACTTCTAGTAGCCAATGGTTTCTTGGCAAGAAGCTTCAGAGCTGAATCCTACTATTGAGCCCCTGAGAATGGCTTCTGCTAGGACACTTCATTTTCCCCACCACAGTAAAGTATTCTGTGCAGACAACATCAGCCACCTTGAGAGGTGCTTCTGTCTCCACTGTGCTGTTCAGTCAAGAACTGTGACTCAAGTCTCCTTCCTTTCTCCCAGCCCGAGTCCACTGCCAACCCTGAGCCCTTACATGTAGCATATTCCTGAGGCCACTCTCCTGCCAGTCCTGACATTCACAGCTCCATCCTCACACTCAAGACATGTGCTTCCCTTTGAAGTTGACATTGTTTATAAATGTGGCCCCTGAGGGGACCATTTCAGTGTATAAGCTATTGTTCCTCAAATTTGAAGAACTGAAATAGAAATTTGATAAAAAATCAGCTTCAGCCTTGGTATTCAGCCAAAACCACGCATCAGCTTAGATTTGAGCATCGATGTGGCTGAACACCCACTCCAGAGCTGTCTCTGACATCTCTGCCCCGCAGGCACTGATGAGTGCATATCACCATCATGCTAAATCTGCATAACAACACTACTACTAATTAGTGCGAGCACTCAGATTCACCATTAATATATGAATAGTGACTTTAATTATTAGTGAACAGTCTGATGAAACTTGGAGAGAGCATGTCTTTGTCTTATTTTCCTTTCCTTTATGTTTCCTTCAGAATGTCAAAATTAACCAGATAGACACCTTTGTAATGTTAATAATTTCAACACTATCTTCTTCCCCAAAATCTGAACACAGACACGTCAGGCACAAACAAGCGTGAATACAGTGACAAAGCAAAATTAAATTCCACATTTTTTCCTTCTTTCTGTTCTTCTTTTTTTTTAAACTAACACCTAATTTCTACAGAATGGGATCATTTTTCTTTTTCTTCTTGCCTCAAACTAATTAATAAAATTATGTGTCAAGGTTGGCATTATTCTGTAATGTTTAATTGTGCACATACACTTGGTAAGTGTACACACATTCAAGAAATAACTTAAGATATCTGGAATTTATCTTTTAGTAATATTTTTACTTTTTGTTTGGTTTGGGTGATTGTAAAGGATGGTAATCATTGGATGGGATCTGGGAAATGAAGCCAGTTGGAAACTCTAGGATAGATAATCATAGTGTCATAAGGGTGAACCTGGCTCAGTGAGCCAGCTCGCTGTCATCATCCCCACCCGTGCTCCCTCTCACAGACCGGGCTTACTAAGCCAGCTCCTTGCTGCTGTCATCCCTGCTTCTGCTCCCTCTTATGGACCCCAGCTCCTGCAGCATCCTCCCCACCTGTGCTCCCTCTCACGGACCCCAGATCCTGCTGCATTCTCCCCACCTTTGCTCCCTCTCATGGACCCCAGATCCTGCTGTGTCCTCCCCACCTATGCTCCCTCTCATGGACCCCAGCTCCTGCTGTGTCCTCCCCACCTTTGCTCCCTCTCACGGACCCCAGATCCTGCTGAGTCCTCCCCACCTGTGCTCCCTCTCACGGACCCCAGCTCCTGCTGCATCCTCCCTACCTGGGCTCCCTGTCATGGACCAGCAGCACCTGCACTCCCCATTCAGCTTCGAGCCACAGCCTCCCACCGCCCACAGTGCATTTCCTCTCCCCAGATGGGCTGGAGGAACCAGTTTTCAGAACAGGATTCAAGTGAGGAGTGACTGCCCCTACCCAAAAGGGGACCAGGAGTATTCCATGAGATAAAACTGGTACCACGCTTGACCCCCTGCCCACCAACATGGTGAAGTTAAAAGCTGATGGTTAATCGTGTAATTATGATGCCTCAGAACCCTATGCTCCATTCAGGGAACAGCAGCTACTGACGAATGACCTGGGCGGATCCAGGTTCACATGGACCGATGGAATCAGTTATTCTCAGGCTGTGGGTCTTTGATGGAGCAATACGATTCATAATCTTCATCACTGAGGAACATATTAATCAACAATTATACAATCATTAGTCTCAGGTTATTTTTACCATTTAATAGAAGGGAAGCACAATATCATAAAATGATTACTGTACGGTTTGAAAAACAAACTTGGAAAAGGAGCCAACTTCACGACATTGTTCTGAAAATAAAATGGGCTAATGATTGTAACATTCTTAACACAGTGATTTGTAAATAAACTCACAACAAATTACTAGACAAGCTGCATTGATCTTTTAGGGGCACTGATTCTGGAGTCAGAAAATATTGTCCATATTCTGGTTTTACCACCTACTAGCTGATAAGCTTTGTTCTTAAACTGTATAAGATTCAGTTCCTTCATCTGTAAATAAAGCTAATTACCTGGTCAGTCGAGTGCCTGGATCAAGGTAGATGCTCAACAAAATTATCCATTAATAATAACATTCATAAAGTGAGAAGGAGAAAATGTTCTACGTGGAAGAATTATTTGAAAAAAGAGGAGAAAATGCATTATGGAAACTTGCATTAATGAAGTATCTGTTTTTTAAGCTCCTTAACATACTAAAAGCTGAAGGCTTAGCTATTGAATGAATGAATGAATGAAATATTTAAAATTTCTGTGTTCCTGGAAAGAAATGAT
Source organism: Myrmecophaga tridactyla (assembly GCA_004026745.1). Classification (NCBI taxonomy): domain Eukaryota; kingdom Metazoa; phylum Chordata; class Mammalia; order Pilosa; family Myrmecophagidae; genus Myrmecophaga; species Myrmecophaga tridactyla. Next base: position 4,412 of record PVIY010045374.1, on the reverse strand, counting down.
GCCAAATAATCAGTAATTGTAAGTCATAGGTTGCTTTTGTTTAGTTTTACCAACTAGACTCATATCAGTACCCGAAAGATGGCAAATCAAAACAATGTGGCAGAATCCATTTTGGGTATTGCAAAGACTCCAGAGCTGTGGAAAACATTCTCTGCCACATTCCTAATCATGCATGTGGCACAGTGATGGGATGCCTCCTTGCTGGGGTGACCATCTTCATGCCCATTCCTCGCACATGCTCACCCTCTGCTCCCTGAGGTCTTGCAGCTCTGACAGCAGCAAAAACCCTCTCCACCTGTGGCTCCTCCCTCACAATGCTCTTTTTGTCTTTCGTGCCATGTATCTTTGGAACATGATGCCTGTGGCCACCTCCCCATAGACAAGGTGAGGGTCGTGAGCTTCCCCACTGAAGACCCCATGCTGAACCCCTTGATCTGAACTCTGAGGGATGTGGAGGTGAAAAATCCCACGTAGAAACTTCGGATGAAGCAGGAGCCTTCAGCTGGCAGGTAACTGTCATACTGAGAACATCATAAAGAAAAAAACTATTCGCCTAGAAATGTAGGAAAAATAAAATTCTCTGCTAGAAGCCAGGGAGATCTTTCGAGCATGTCAATTTCATTTATAATTTAAAGTATTTAGGTATTATGAGACTCTCCTGCTTTATACCCTTCCTTGGCTCCCCCTGCCTTTAGAAAGTTCTTGTCTTGTCAGGGAATTCTTTAATTTACCTGGTTATTTTCTCTATGTCTCCAATTACTTCTTGAGCCCCTCAACTTCTCATTCACAATGCCCCTGCTATGTTGGTTGTTTCACATGGCCCAAGAGCTAGACAAGCCCTTTATTATTTCAGTGTGTTTTTGTCTGTTCTTTTCTCTGAGTTGACTTCTGTTCCTTTATATCTTTCCATCCAGACTGAAAGTCTCTGAGGAAAAGGCTTGTTTATGTATGCTTGGCACCTATCATGTTTCTGTTGAATAATTATAGCATTCAATGGTCATGTTTCATTTTCAAAAAGCCAAATTACTATGGTTAAGGTGAAAAGGAGACAATCACTAAGCAATTAAAGTTAAACAAAAATGTCAGAGAGTGATCATTAGAAAAGCTAATGGAACAGAAGTGCTTTGATCATTTCTGGGAGAGCACTGATATTCTGTAGTCAGAGAAGGAGTCTATAAGCAGGAAATGTTTCAAGCTGATTTTTAATGTTGTTGATATTTCTTTATGAAAAGTGATTAAATGTGTTAACCAATAAGATTAATGGCAGAAACCAGCACTGATAACTGATAACCATGATCAGAAAGGACTGCCCTCAGTCCACAAGAGCCATATCCATCCCCTGGCCCCATCAGGCCACCAGCCACCCTCTGCTGCAGACTGAGGCTCCACAGCTACCAGGGCGCATATCCAACAGTCCCTGCTCTGCCATTTCCTGCCTGTTGGACCCGCCATAGATGATCCCGGCTGAAGGCCTCCACAGAGGGACAGTTCAGGATCGCTGGCTGCCATTAGAATATTGAAGGAGAGCTCATGTGCCAGCATGCCAGGAGCTGTTTACCACTCACCCATTCTCCCTTGTCAAATACTGCCCTCAATGTGTGAGAGGACTCCTATTGACCCTTGATAAGTCACGCAGCGATGTGGGATCAGAGAACTCCAATGAAGTGCCCTGGCCTTGGCTCTCCCCTGGCTTGGATAAAACTGAATCAACAGACCAGGCTAGAATCACAATTAATTGACCCCTGGACAACTACGTTTCCTTGCCCTGGCTGTGAGCATGATCTGGATCTTGGGTAATGAGGAATCAACGGTTGGATGTGAAATTTCACCTTGGAAACTATTGTGGAAAGATATCAGCAGGCAGTTGGTGTGGCCACAGATGGTATGTGTGGCCTTTGCAAAGAACTTCAAGAATCCACAAAAGTTGCATGGGCTGTTGTGCAAACTACTGCAATGAATTTTCAAAATTTATCATCCTTAGGAGACTGAAAAGGCTCAGCATGTGCATGTGGGTGCAGCCATTAATTTTTGACCCAAGATTTCAAGGTGCCTAGAATATGAAATGGAGAAAATAAAAATGTACTGTGAATTGTGTAGGAGACCTGTTTTCCATTTCTGTAACTTGCCTGGTAATCATTCCAATCATCATGTGACCCCTATGAGCAATGCCTAATAAACCTTAAAGGAAAAGCTCTCAAAGAATATTGATTACCTTATTGGTAACAAAAGCCAGGTGAAGAGTCAAATTTCCAAACAAAACTTGCTAATAAAAGAAACAGAATAATGGAGAGAGGGATGTGGTAGTTAGATTCACTTGTCAACTTGGCCAGGTGAACGTACCTAGTTTTGTTGCTGCCGACATGAGCCAATGGTATGTGAACTTCATCAGTTGCTGATTACATCTGCAGTGGGTTAGGAAGCATGCCTGCTACAATGAATGAGGTTTGACTTAATTGGCTGGTGCTTAATGAGAGAGTACAATGTAACACAGCCTAAGCAGCTCGGCATACCTCAGCTCATCACTGGCAACTCAGCCCAGGCCTTTGGAGATGCAGAAAGGAATCACCCCAGGGACAGTTGTTGGAACCCAAAGGCCTGGAGAGAAGGCCAGCAGAGACCATCCTGTGCCTTCCCACGTAAGAAAGAACCTCAGTGGAAAGTTAGCTGTCTTTCCTCTGAAGAACTAACAAAATAAATCCCCTTTTATTAAAAGCTAATTCGTCTCTGGTGTGTTGCATTCTGGTAGCTAGCAAACTAGAACAAGGGATAAAGAAGAAGCATATCCACATTTTGAAAAGCTTTTTGAAGTTTTGGAAGAGCAGAAATCATTTGTTTGGTAAGCAATTAATGCTTCTAAGAAACTAAAATTAAGCACATTTTAGACCCAAATGGAGGAACACAGGGGTCATGTAGAGAACAATGGGCTTGTGGAATATGCTCAAGTACTTAAAGAGACAGGTCAGTCTTGTTTTGTGCATGCAGCAAGACAACACCACCTCAGAATGCATAAAGGTGCAAAATCTTTGAAGAACTTTAGACGTGTAGCTCAGACTTCTTTTGAAGACTATGCTGTTAATACATCTGAACAAACAGAACTCCTTGGAGAAGTATCCTTTTTCTCTAGCAGCATAGATGTGCCAGAGATCATTGAGGTACAGTACAAAGTTTATGGCAATGCCTTGATAAACTGGCACCTTCCAGAAAAGAATGGCAAAGCTGATAGCTGTGTTTTTGAATATTAGAAGATAAATATAGATGAAGAAATGCGGTCTTGAAATCAGATAGAAATGTATGGCACAAATAAAGTTATCTGTAATTTAGAAAATAATTCTAACTGTGTTTTCAGGGTAAGATGTTACAAAGGTTCCATCAGTACTCCTACCAGCAGAGAATGATTCTTCATGTTCCTCCAACTTCAATGTTCAGCTTTCTCTTTTATGAAAAATTCAGCTATAATCATGAACAGCTCTTACTGAACTTGAAGAGAGACTGTGCAGAGAGTTGAGCTGGAATGAATCTCTCCCTTAATTCGGAATGTATCCACATGGGTTCTTACACAAGTTTAGATTACATCAGTGGGGATGTTGGAATCACAAAAGGGAAACACCTCTGGCCCTCTGTGTCGAACCACATGCATACCTGGTCCAACCAGGAGGTGCTTCCATTGGTAAGCTACAAGAACATCTCAGTTCTCCCAGGATATGAACAAGACAGTGGCCACAGCACAGAAGTGAAGGGCCTGCTTTGATTTTTCACCACCTTACAAATTAGTTACTTTAGGCATGAAACATTTTTTTATGACCAAGTCACCTACTTCTTCTAATGAACCTGAAATTGAGACTTTCTCACGCCAGCAAGGATTGGGATTTTCCTTAACTATGATAAAGGCAAAGTTGGTTTCATGTGACATGGATCACATGAAATGCAGTTATGAGTGCCAGGTGGACTTTCATCTGGTGTGATGCAGAATGATAAATGTGAACAAAACACTGCCTTTGTGTTAACCTTTGTGCTGGTTTTGTTGGAACCAGTATTACTGGGCTGGCACTACTGGGCCTTGACTCACCAAGACAAAGAATTGAAACTCAAGTCAAGGTAGGGAGAGCAAGGTGATTTATTAAAAGCAGTGAGTAAAGAGAGGAAGAAAACCTGGTTGGGAGTCCTGGTATATTTGACAATAAGTCCTGGGTTTTGGCACCAAATTATGTTTGCCCCAGCCTTACACAGCTGGGAGTCCTGGTCCTTGAGTTGCTGAGACAAAGAATTGAAGCTCAAATTGAGGTTGAGAGAACAAGGTGGTTTATCAAAGCAGGAAGTGAAGCGAGGAAAGTACATCCTAAAGAAGGATGGGCTCAGTGGGTGAAGAACCAGATTGGCCTTAGTTACAACTTTAGTTTAGCGTTTTATGGGGC